>WBMZ01009523.1:0-250000 GCA_013400975.1 Atrichornis clamosus | reverse complement strand
TGAGTTGAGGAGGAGCCTTTTGTCGGCAATTCTCATAGAAGTAATTTGAGCTGACGGCTCTCAGTGCTTCCCAGAATCAACCTCCAGTGCTGGGACCATGTCTAGAAGTCAAGTAAGTTTTGACTGAGGTATGTACGTGCCCACAAGGGCAATGATCTGGTGTGGAAGAATCATGTTTGCCTAAATCTTTAGAAGAATAAGGTGATCTTTAGTACGGTATTGCATCAAATATCTATCTAGTACAGATATTACTTCTAAATTCAAAATCAGTTCCACACAAAACCAAAGCTGTTTTGTTGAAATGCAAACCTAAATGGCTGGTAAATCCTACTGTATAATTTTTCCTTTGTTATAGGATTTTTTTTTCTCATTTGTATTTTACATCTACTTGAATCATTTATACAAATTCAATACAAAATATCTAACAGTAAGCTTTTAACTTAAAACCTTGCCAGGTGCCATATTTTGTTCTCTTCTTTTTATATGGATATTACCTATTCTTCTAACAATTTAACAAGGCATTCCATTAAATCTCTGTAATGCAATTAATGTAGATGGAAACAAATTTTCCATGAACATGGAAACATCACATTTAGAATATATAGTTTAAGAGTGTCTGTAATTTGATGATAACATTGTTTACCTTCATTCAAACTGTGATTATTTCTTTATTCAGTAGTTTTTGTGGGTTTAAAAAAGTTGAGTCTCTTTTCTCCTTTTCAGCTTGTTTTCAGAATTTGAAAAACGGAGATACAAAGGGAGCTGTGGCAGCTGAATTCTCTTTCATGTGTGTCCAGTCCAGGTGAAGCCCAGCATAATGTACTGTAATATGTCTCTTCAATTCTCTGATACAATGACCTGTGCATCCTCTAAATCCCCCACAGAATGCGCAGACACAGACTGATTGAGGTGAGTATGGACTTAAGTATATATATTGTTCTTTGTAGCTCTGAGGAATTGGCTCTTTTGCCAAATGTGAGATGATGTGGATTGTAATCTATTGAGATATGAGTTCAGACTGGGCCCTGTTATACATTGTAAGAATAACTAAAGATTTGCCTGCAGTAAGTTTTGTGGTGGGTTTTTGCTGTTTTTTTCCTTTTCTTTTCTACCTCAAAACAAACAAACAAACCCCCACCCCCACCCCCCGTTTTTCACAGTTTCTGACACTTTGCAGTTCCACTAACAAGAGTAATCATGAAAGTCCCTTTGTGGTAAGAGGGCTCTTGGTGGAGGCTGGAATAACATGACACCAGAAATCCCAGCCTCTTCCTCAGGGGCATTGATGCAACTGTGAAGAGAAACTGGTAGAAGGCATGCACATGTGAACCATGGATTTTACCCTTCCTGATGTTGTAGACTTTAAAAAAATATTATTCTGACAAAGAGGAATGAATGTTGAACATAGATGCTCCCAAATAATAGCTCAAAACTATTTCAACAAGATCACCTTTCCAGTATAATTGGATGAGAACATTTTATTTTCTTTTGCCATAATAGGAAAGGAGTAGGGCAGCAGTTTATCTTACAGGTCTCAGTGACAAAGGAGTATTTTAAATGCTTAGTCTTTTGTTCTATAATGAATGAGAAACAAGAGGTTTAACACTTTAACAGAGAAGGTACTCACAGCAATTAAACAGCATTTTTAATAATCCCCCAACCTTTCTCTTGGAATCAAAATCATGATCCTGATCCTAAACTAATATGATTGTGTTGTGTGTACCTCTCTTTGGCTCCCTACCTGGTGTACAAAACTCCCCTTGCTCCCCTCATCTTGGCACCCCAAAGGAGCTCGTCGCTGTCCTTACCTCTAGGGTCAGCCTCCTTTGGAAAATACCCGAGTTAACAAACCTGGAGGATTTTTTATGTCACTGTAGGTCAGTAACACCATTTCTGGCCACTCAGCTCCACTGGCCCCGTGGCTCTTGGGCTGTCCTTCCTATGGCTGTGCTTGGCTGGGGCTGCTGGGAGACAGCCTGGAGGAGAACCCTCCTGTTCTGCCCAGGCGCCATGGGGTGGGGAGGCTGATACAAATGCTGCTTTTCTGCTTTCAAGGCTATAATTATAAATACATTATCACAGGCATATATATCAGGATCCTAAATGGTTAAATAGATAAAATTATCACTGCAATGCTCTGGGTCAATAAAAGAAAGGATAGAGTTGAAAGTGTGGCTCTTAGAAAAGTTTTGAGAGAGGAAAACTTGTCTAGGATTGCAAAGACTCCATGAGGTATTTTCACTTATGAATAAATAATATACAGTAAAATTAATTGGAATCTTCATATCTAACTGAATTTAAGTTTTACTAAATTCAAGATTTTTATCTTAAATATAGAAACCACAGCTTAGGACTTTAACATTTAGATTATCATTTTACTTTTACAAAGTCAGAAAAAAGGATAGATTTACATGAATTCCCCAGTAACATATCTTATCGAAAACAATTTCTCATAATATTTTTAATTGCAACATTTCCAATTTTAAACTACTTTAGTCAGGGTCATTCTGTCATCTAAATTTTCAGGCATCTTTCTTTTTTTTTCTTCAGCACTTAGAATGGAAACCTAAGAACACTGACATCTTAGCAGTAACCCAGAAGAGATTGCTTGTTGATGTTTGGGTTAACGGGAATAAAACATCCAGAATGTTTTGCCCTAATTGGCTGGTTTTGTGCTAGCACGTGTGTGTTACTATGTTCTAAAATATCTTACCACAATTCTTAAATACATTTCAACAAATCTGTTTGAACTCTACATTTCTGCTGCAGGCAGAATAATGTCTATTGGTTTTATGTTTGATTCCAAACTTGTTGCAAGGGAGATTACAGATTCATGAAGGAAGTGTCCTTCATGCAAATACGATCAACTCCAGGATCCAGCTTTGTGGAGGGTGGAAAAATTCTTTGCTAACACACAAAAGATCAAGGTGGAGAACCTGCTCCACAAGGCTGAGGTGAAGAGCCAGCTGCCGTAGCTGGGCCGGTAATAGCCCGTCTGCCGTCACGTTGGCACGACAGGGTTCCTCTGTCTGTGGGTGAGATTCACTGGTTACTTCAGTAGCTGGTACTGTTTTTGTCAGAGAATGAGTGGGTTTATTTTTATGTCCTTAGAACTTTTCTTTTTAAGAGTTCAGGGGATGTGAAGTAATGCAGGATTTTAAGTACGTGTTTCATTCAGCGCTTGAAATTAAAACTACTCATCTTGTATAATTCTTCAGCTCACAGCCTTGGTCCTTTTGGAGGATAAAATTAACACAAACAAAGCTGGAGAAACCTGAGTGAGAAGGATCTGTTTTGTACAGCCAGTGGTGTTCTCAAGCTAGGTAGCTTATATAGCAACTCTTTCCCTATGTAGATATTTGAAAGCAGAATGTGTTTTCCTTCTGGCAGAATCCAGTTAGCGACCAGTGTACTTACAGTTTCAGCTTGTGAGAAACATGGCTTACATCTATTAAATTTGTATCTCTCTTTACTCATGTGATTTCCCCCTGAAATCTAATGAAAACATCCTTTAAAGTTTATTGTAAAGATTGAACTTTAATACAGAGATACTGAATTTGAGGCATCATGTAGGAGAACTCAACACCTGGAGAGTAACATCACCAAATGTTCACAAAATTGGTAAATATAAGTTCAGTTAAAACTATCAGTATTCAATTGAGCACAGTAGCACAGCATTGTCTAATGCAATAAGAAACCAGTTGGGAAAATACATGTCCAATTTTTTTGTTATTTGGATAGAGAAGTGCAATGGAAGAGCTGAGTTTCAAATGTCTTTCTCAGCTTAAGAAAAGGAATGATAAAACAGGGTTGAGAAACCTCCTGCTGACTTTCAAATGTAGGTGCACAGGGGAAATATATCTGCTTGACCAATGACCTTACCTTTCTATACCCACTAAAAGTTGATTCTGAGATATCAACACATATTCCCAATTTTGTCAAATACAATTTTTGGAGCCTACATTTTACTCTTAAGGAGATATTAAAAATGCATGTTTCTAGCACTTCTGTAGCACTCAACCAGGATGTTGTCAATGCAATCATTTCATGGCTTAGGCCAGTCTTGTATGACTTGTCAATATTTATCTTTCAAAATCTCCTTCACTAAAAGTAGTTGCAGCTGTGGCAGGGGTTAGTAAGGCTGGATATCAATGTTAGGTGACAGGTAGTCAAGTGTCAAAATAGTCCATAGTCACCACTGACTTCCATCAAAAGATTGATACCAGGTTGTAGCTCCATTTTCCAGCTACCAAGAACTACCACTCCTCAACCAGTAAGCAAATTGAAATTTGGTAGAAAAGAAAAAAAATTAAGTTAACGGATCCTTCTGTCTTAGACTACTGCCATGTCTCCTCCACCTCCGGTTCCTGATAAAACACATGCTTAAAAATTACAAGCCAACAAACACACACACACCTGTTCTTAAAAGCTGAGCATACTTTGTGCAGTGAAAAGAATAAAAATTCCCTTTGCTTCCTGTCCCACCACCCCCAAACAAACAAACATTTTCTCCTTCCTCTTCAGCAGCCTCTATTGGCATTTGTGTGGGAAAAATTTTGTACAAAACCACTCGTATGTTGCAAGAACACAGATATTAACCTGAAACCCAAGTGTAAGAAAACCCAACCCAGCTGCCAGCCAAGCACTCCCTTTCCAAATCAAATGGCTAAATAAGATTAGTGAGAGGGCTTACAAGTACACTGAGAATGAAGATGTGATTGAGGTACTGCAATGTCAGTATACAACTAGGATAGAAATCAAAGGTAAGTATAAGATGTCTAGGATGTTGCCATCTTTCTTAAAATATCTATTTAAGACTATTCTAAAACAGTAGTCCAGCTGAAGCATTATTATCCTTACTTTTCACCCTATGCAAGGAAGTGAGAAGGAGCAACTCTGGTACTTTTCCAGAGCCTAAAAGCTGTTCTTAGTTATACCTTCTGCAGCACTTTCAGAGGGGTGTGTTGACCAACAGAAGTCAGATGAAATAGCTGTGGGTTCACTCTCAGTCACTTCAGACTCTGTAGATCAGCAGTGCAAGGCGCTTACAGGCTTTCCTCCAACCTGTCAAACACCTGGATATGTAGAAGACCAGAGTATTTAAAAAAATGTAAAAAGTTATGCAAAAAATTTAAAGAAAATGTGAATAAACAGATCATTGCACATGAATTATTTATTGCAAGACACATGCTAACATGCTGATTTTTCTCCACCAACCATAAAGCACCTGAAGGCAGCAGAGCTTCTGTTTCCTATAGGCACAATATTGTTTGCATCTGCTTTTTGTCTGCACTTATTTTAGAGATTAGGGCTCCTGTTCCCGTTGTCCTTTTGCTTGTAGGCGGCTTGACTACCAATGCCAACAGCTGCTGAGCAGGCGCTGCCAGGGCTGTTCTAGGAAGGCTTCCCAGAGCAGGCTGTGTGCCGTTCACAGAGCCACGGGGGTGAGCCGGGAACTTACGGATGAGGAATGGGTTTGAAGGTCTGACCTCACGGCATATAAAACCCTTGTTGGGTGCAGGACACAGACGAGAGTTTTCTTGTAAAAGCCAAAGTTGGGCCACAGGACCAATACAGGTCACATGCCAACAAACCAGTAAGTGGCAAAAGTGACCTCGGGGCTAGTCTCAAGGCCACTTAGATGTACCCCAGAAGACTGCAGTAAAGCAAATGTGGTCTCAGTCTTCAATAAAATTTGACAATTTGGATAAGTTACATGGTCCAAACTGTGGTTTGGTCCATAGGTGGCTGAAGTCATGAGCTGCTTCACATGATGCAATTTTGGGAGGTTCTCTGTAGCTGGAACATTTTGACTATTTACAGATGATTCTTTAAAGATTCTACTGTGTTTGACGTGCTTAACTGGTTTGAAGTGCTGCAAGAGACTGAAGGATTTGGGGCAGATTTCTGGCAAAATGTACATGTGTAAGATGAATGTTATCTCCTTTGGGACTCTGCACACCAAATCTTATCATGATCACTAGTGTGGGCTGTGTCTCTGCAAGCTTGTCTGCAGGAATGCACTATTTTATTATTGTTTTGTTATGTCTGGAAGACATTAACAGGTATTTCTTCTCCCAAGGACTGTATTTAGCACCAGAAACTCTTCTTACCACAGAGGAAGGGAACAGGTCAGTTATTGTTCTCCTTACAGTTAGTAAACTGATTTTGCTGCATATTTAGCCCCCAATATTGAAATCAGAGCAGAAGGCATATGTGTTGGGGCTTCCATAAAGACAAGAATACTTTATATATATATATATATACCTCACTGGATCCATTTCCCAAGTTCAACATTATATCGGCTCTATTTCTTTTCTAAAAGTAATATTTTTGCTTTGATTTTAAATCTCCTTCTGGCATATTTTCTCTTCTCATGACCATAGCATCTAAGTCTTCCTTAAGGAAACAATTCAAAAATGTGCTATATAATTTTACTTGGATTTCCTGATCATGAGGTAAAGGGAGCAGCATTGTACACCTTGGAAGTTAATGAGCCTTTTCATTAGTAGTAATAAAGAAATTGCCACAATCTAAATATACTTATGAAAAATGCACTTAGAATTTTCCAGTGAAATGAAGCAGAGTTGCGTGACGGTGTACACATCATTGTATAGGACAAGAACTGAAATTAGCAAAACTTGTTTAGATACTTGGGTGACCTCTGCAGAAATCTACCGTTGCCATAAAACTCTCTAGCCTTGCTTGTTCCTAGAAGAAAGGTGCTGTTGGGAAGGTGCCACAAAGGCAGTCTGTCTAAACAGCTCCCTTGCTATCAGTCACTCAAAGCTCCTGCCTGACTGGTCTGTTGACGATTGAATTGAGAATAGGAGAGATGAGATGCAAGTTACTGGTTTTACAAATGAAGAATGAAATTGGATGCATTTTGCCCACTTTGCAATCAGCCATTATGTATATGCTTAGATTGAAAAACTAATCTGGTAGTTTTCACATCCAATCATATTAATGAAGTAGCAGAATTACTTGTGTGATTCTGTACTACAGTCAATTTAGTAAATAGATATGAAGGAGAATAAAATACGTAAATTTTTATAATACTCTTATAATTCTGTAGGAATTAAACCAGTAAAAAATGTAGATTGAACTTTGTTTTAATTGGTTTATGTTTAAAGATTCTTTGATCAGCGATAACAGTAATATGTATTAACATGTTGCATTTTAAAGTGACGTTGCCTTTCATTAATCAAGTGTCTGTATGGTTGATTAATTTGAACAAGGTTTAAATTGCTATGAAAATTTATCATTCATAGCCATGATCTCCATTTACATATATGTTAATTATTGTAAATGTAATCTTTTTCTGAATCCTCTGGGCTGCATACTAAAAAGACACAGTGATCACAGTGAGTGACTACTTTTCTATTACAAAGTGAACTCTTACCAGTATTCAGTAAAGTCTGTTTCAGTTGTCAAAGATAGACTCAAAACATTAAAACATTTTATGCTAAAGGCAAGTTCAAATACTGTAGATGCTATTTCCTTTTCAAAGTATTTCTTTATTCAATGGCTGGAACATTTAAGAAAATGAAACTAAGCACTACCAACCACTATAAAATTAAGTTCTGTCTCGACGGGCTTTTTTCCTTCCTACTCTGAGAATTTCTCATAGTAGCTACATTATTAATAATCATGAGAGTGGGGTTTTCCATATGTCTTTTGAAAAGAGTGACTTGAAGAAGTTACTAAGTCAAAAGAACTCTTTGTAGAACAATTAGAATGAGTTAAATTGCATAAGACAGACATCACCAAGGTTTATAGTCTTTTAACATGACATAGAAAAAAAATCTTTTCACAGTGGCTTTAAAATAGCTGTACCAGAGCTCCTCACAGATACCACACTGATGCATGTGCTTAATGCAAATAAACACACTTGCTGTGCTCTCTTCAAACTCTCCAGCTCAAGGAGATGACATTCATTTGTCTAAAACTTATTACATTTGATGTGGTCAAGAATTTTATCAAGGTTTAAAGCGAGAAGGTGTTTCACAGAACATTTCCCACAATCTTATGGAGAGAAAAAGCATTGGCAGGAAATGGATTTCAGATACAAAGCATAAAGTACTTCTCTTTCAACAAACAACTATTACAGCTTTTATTAAAAAATGCATATCAATAGAAACTAATTATTTTCCATTAAATTACACTCTGGGTGTGTTGCTATTAATTCCTTTTTTGCATTCACAGAAACTGACATTTGCTTCCTTTTTTTTCCCCCTTTTTTTCTTGAAATATCCGGGCAGATTTTATTCAGAAATGACTTTAAAAATATCAGAATTGCAAGCAGAGATGTGTTAGGGCCTTCAGACCCTGTTCCAGGAAATATTTCAGCATATGCTTATTTTCATCTTTGCTAAGACAGTATCTCTTCACTAACTTATCTTTAGTGTATGGCCTGGTTTCTTCTTCCAGAGGGTGTTAAATTGTTCCTTACACTTTTTTTACTTGTTTCCAAAGTGGTTTTGTTATTTTTAAATTTTTAAATGAATCTTTTATTACATCGTTGAAAAAGGAACCCCTCCTAGATGCAAAATAAAAATTTCCTTTATTTCCATGAATTTTTATAATTTTATGTTTAAATTGTTTGTATTTACATAATATATGCACTGCAGGACCAGCCTCATTTCTCAGTCACAATTTAATGCAATTAAAATGTCTATGTGGAAACCTTTGCAAGCATAGCACCTTTGTATTACCTGACTGAGCAGTTTTAAAGGTACTTAATTTGCAGTTTTCCGTTAGACACTTTGATAATGAAATATGTTTTTTGTGTTTTGGGTCCCAATTCTGTAAATGAATGAGGCCCATTTGTGAAAATCACATCAATCTTTTGGCACAAGCATGCACACAGATTTTGGAAAGTATTTCAGTCAATACCTGGAAGAAAATAATCCTAAACACATATTTTTATGCAGTGTCTTAATATAGCATGTTTACAAGATCTGAATGGTTTGGGTGAATAGTAAGCAGAAAAAGGTCACTTTTTTCCCCTACAGTCATGGTGGCTATCATGCCATTGTACCTTGTGGCACAAATTGTTTGAAATTCATGGTTAACTAAATTGCTTTTTTCTCCCATGAATCTGAAATATGTATGGTATTCACATTTTAAAGAGATTTTTGTGTTAATTGATGGAGCTGTGTAGCTGCAATGGCACCCGGGATGTTGATCTACTAATAGGAGCTACGGAGTTTGTATACACGGATACATAACATATACATAGCATCTGCTATATATAAATCTGGGAAAAGGCATAAACTAGGGTTTGTTCACAGTACAAGGATACGGGTGCACACAAGGAAATAATTTGGGCACAGGGGTAAAACAAGCAAAGAGCAGAGCACTACCTTTTTATAAGACACTTTATCATAACTCGAATGGAATGTAGGGAGGCCAAAAAATACAAAGGATTTAAAGAAAATTAGATAAATTCATAGAAGAAGAAAAATCTCATAGAAGTTGTCAAAAATATTTGTGGATTTTTGGGTTAGGAAGCTTTTGGATGGTTTTTGGGGGCTAGCAAGACATGCCAGGTTACTGAGGTAATCACTGGTGTCTCTGCAGTTGCTAGTTGTGAATTTTATTTGTGTATTTACTAAATGAAGAATTGGGTTAGTATTTATTTGTTTAAGTCATCTATGTTCAAACATGACATTTGGGAAATTAAATTTAAGCAAAGGTACCTCTTCCTAGAAAGCAAATTACTTAAGCTGAAATTTTCTAAAATATAGGACTAAACCATTATCAGGTTTGAGAAACTTCAGGTCATTTAGTAGAAGTCCAGGGAATTAACAATAAAATTAAATACGGGCTTGCAATAGCACCAATTTTACTTGTAGTAATGGCTGCCTCAATTTAGCTGACACATATGTAAGTGTGTGTGCTGTATTTTAGAGGATACACTGTATGCTTTGGTTGATAAATCCATAGTCAACTGAAAGGATATAAAAACACTCAGCATATTTTAAATAGATGTACAGTAAAACCAAGGTCTGAATTATTTTTTTGTTGAATAATTCTTGGTTTTAGTTTATAGGGGTGGTGGGGCAATGATACTGACCTACATAGTTGAGCAAATGATTCAACTTCGAAATCTTTATATGATTCTTTTTATCCTGCAAACTGAAGCTACTGGAAGTATCCTGGGTAATTGCTGAGTTTAAGGTAAATGAACCCAAAACATTTTAGTTATTTAAAATAGTTTGTGGACATCTGTTTAGAGCCTAATATAGAGTCTTGTAGCAAGGGTGGGGCGCTGCAAAAATGGGTACGTAGTTCAATTGTATGTGTATTCTGTCACAAAAATCTTTCTCCATATAAAATACAGTCAAATCAAAATTTTCTGCACCTACCTGGCACAGATTGCATCTGTAGCAGCCCCGATAACTTAGTCCATACGGGCTCTATGACAGAAGTTGTCATTTAAAGAGGGATTGGTATATTGGAAGTGGGCTTGTGAAAAACTTGGCCTTAACAAAGGTGAAGGCAACCCCATCAAGTTGTTTGGGCTTTATGTGTCAGAGAAGAAGTTACTGGAGGGAGGAAAGAAAAAAGTGATGCGAGGAATTAGGACCCCTGCAACATCCTTCTTAATGAAAAGAAGCAGAGGAGGTCACATTTGCTTCTACAACAGAAAGGCAAGGTGCAGTGAGTAAGACGAGGTGTTACATGCATTGCTAAATATATGGGGATAAAAGACCCTATTTAAGATGCAGTACATAAAAGGAATCTGCCAGATCTCATTGTAGCTTCAGTACAAAAGTGCTGGTGTGAGCTGGTGCTCACCTAATTGGTGGGATTGACAGGTAAGCCTGTGAACTAGAACAGCTGAGAGAACCAGATTATTTACGGGAGCAGATTAAAATTTACAATCTATGGGGGCATCACACTGCAGTTCCCTGCATGCTTCACACCACTGCAGCCAGCACTGCTTCCAAAGCACCACCTGCAGCCCTGTGCTTCACCTTTCCCCGGTGCCTAGCTAACACAATTGGAGTTGTGGGAGGAGAAGAGGGAAAGGACAGAGTCATGAAATCTGAGGGACCATTAAACACTTGAGCAGCTGTAATATACTCTATTTGTTGGAGAACAAGCATGGAAAGCAAGTAGGTATATTAGTCTCCTGAACCTATTGCTTCTATATCTCCTGAGGCCTCCAAAGAACCTTTTGAATGTACTTACTTGAATAGTACCATGCTGAAACAGTTACTTTGTTAAAAACATATTATTTCCAGTTTCCTCTTTTTAAAATAGATCTGCTTTAGCTCATATAAGAGTTTTTGGGCCTTGTTATTAAATCTAAACACAATAAACTGAATCAATCTGTTTATGTATATCCTTATGAAATGGGAAAAAAGAAAAGAAATCCATCATCTGGATTCTAGATAATCCATGTAACATTTAAAGATGCATTACTTCCTAGACCATTTCTTTATTTTAATAGAAAAGGACGCTGTTGTCTGTGACTTAATCTGAATAAACATCTCCATTGTTTCTCTGTGTTAATGATCACTTCCTCTTGAACAATTTGTTTTTGAAAAGAAAAAATAAAAAGCACTTAGCAACTGAAGATAGAGGAAGGATTACATAGTTCACCTCTCTAAATCCTAATTTCTCTTTTTGAAGGGTAATAGTCTCAGATTTCTAATACAACCTAAAAATTGGATTGCTTTGGCCTTCTACCAGACTCTGAAAGAGTTATCATCTGAGCTAGAGTGCACCCATGCTGCTGCCCATGCACCACCCTATTGAATTTGGCTGGGGGAGGGGGGCGGTTCTGCCATGCTGAGCAGCTGCAAAATTGGACCCTCACAATAGAAATTATTCTGGTAGGCAGCCAGGAAGAACAAATATCAGGAGCTGGGCTTCTGCAGCTACAGACCCACAATCACACAATGCTTCACCCCCAGATCTGCTTTGCTTGCTCAATTTCTGTGTGTATGAGAGCCTGCCCTCCAATCACTTCAGCATCTTCTGCATTTCAGCGCCCTGCCCTCATACAAGAGTGGTGGAGTCAGCACGCAGAGCAGAGGCAGGCATGCATGAACATCAAAACAAAGCCGGATTGGTCTAGTTTTAGGCCAGATCACTTTGAGAGTGTCCTTTCTATAAGAACTTAGGAGTTTTCAGACTTTTATTCAGATTCGCTGCATTTATTGGTAGTTATAAGAGAATTAGTTTTGTCTTCTGCTGGTATTTAATTTTTTCCCAAATAACCACAATTTGCCAAGAAGATTCCCTTTCCCTCCCAAATAATAATAAAATATCAGTACATTGTTCAACCCTACTTTACATATTTTTCTCTTCTAGGACATCTGTACTCTACATACTTTTGCATTCTCCCCTCACCCTTTTTTCTTCTCAGCTGCTCCATGTTTTTATGTCTCTCAGGAGGGGTTAATTCTTTACAGCTGCGTCCTGCTTGCCAGGAGTCTCACATGTGCAAATTATTAATCTTTTCTATTGCTACAGTAACTCCCAAGGCTTTAAACACCCCCTACCTAAAACTGGCCCTTTTCCAAAAAACTTTTCATATTCCCTCACTGAAAGATAATTTGGTCCCCTGCAGGGTTTGCGCTGTTATTTGGCACAATTGCCTAAGTAGAGTTCCTTATTTCCACATAATAATTTACAAATTGGAATTTAATTTAGAAATTTAAACCCTAGAGTATGGAATTTCTCTGGGTTTTTTTACAGTTGCTTTGTTAGTTTGTTTAGGGTTTTGGTGTTTTGGGTTTTTTTAGAAAATGGCATTGTTTTATTCTGTTTTCCTTTAAACTTTAGTTTTGAATAAAGTGTGTAGTTCAGCAATTGTAATGATAATGATGTGAAATGCAATTTGTAATGTCAACTGATGTAGCTAGACTTCCTTTTCATGAAATACAGAAGCCGATTCTTAAACATGGAATGACTTAACTGAGTAGGTACAGAATGTTCCAAATTTTTGTTTAATAGGAAGTTGTGTTATTAACATCTATTTAGCCCACTTATGTTTTTAATTTGTGACATTAGCTCGATGCAGTCTGTCCATGGTTTATATCATCAACCAGTTAGGGACATATAAGTGCACATATTGTGTGATTCCCACTGGATACAAGTCTATGCACAAACAGAAATCCACTGGTTGTGTACACACATCTCCGTGTCTATAGGCACACATTGTTTCGGCCTGGGATGACTGATGACCTGGCATTTTTTTCCACCCTCTGTCTTTCTCTTTCTTATGTGTTCTCCTGATTTCATATTTATTTCTCAGCTACTGATTGGATATCATTATGACACTTCCCAGCTTCCAAATAAATAATTTATTTTGGAAGTTAGATATGTCATAATAAAGCATTAAGACACTCCAGGCAGTGTATTTCTGGCTGGTTATATACCTCCAGTGGTATTATAAGGCACAGGCAGAGGACTGAGTGATTTTAAACACCTGACAAGTGCAATAATCCCCAAGAAGTGCATGGCCTGGAGCATCCTACTGCTGTTATGAAACAGAATTTATAAATAAAAATAAGGAGAACAGCCAAACCTATTTATTTGTGGGGAATTATGACTCTGGTATGACATCACTAAGGACCAATCACTAATCTTGTTTTAGGTTGAGTTCTAACAGTCATTTCCTAATGTGAACAATAAACCCAAATACTTCTAAGAAAATGTTAAACAGCTCTGAGTTTAATGTGTGCAAAGGAAATGTAAAGGTGGGTTAGTTGCAAGTCAGATACATGATCTGTTTAATATATACAGAAAGTCTCCCTGTAGGCCAATTAAAAAACCTTCCAAACAATGCTGACTATTAATTCACATAGTATTTATAACTCAAGTGAGTTAAATTTTAGCATCTCAGTGAAGAGCTCTGTAAGGAGGAGAAATAGATTACATTAGGACAATAACCAGGTATTATGAATTGTGTTTTGTTCTGTGAAGTAAATTCTAAACAAACCTTTTAATAGCAAGGAGGTTATGGGAGATATAAGAATGTTGTTTGTAGATTATTTTCTCATTAGGTGCAAAAATTCCTGATAAAGAAGTCTACTTCTGAAAACTTAATGTGTGTAGCTTGTAAAACTGGAGCTGTAAGAATATGCTGCAGCTTGTAGTCGTATCATCAAAGATGTAGTTGAACAAATACTATCATAAAGAACAGTTATAAAGAAGTGTTTTGCTTTATTTGTTTTTATGTTGCATATATAAAAATAGAACTTCAGAAATGTCATAGCTAACACATTTAGCTGCTGGACATTGAAAATCTTCCCTGATATTCACGACTCGAGACTCAGTGTAATTAAGCGCTCTCATATTCTTGTGCAAAAGAGCAAGCTGCAGTGACTTTCCTCTTTGTAGCAGGGAAAATGTGTTCAAGTAAAGAGGATCAACCTTCAAATAACATGGGATGGCTGTGATAGGAGTAAAGGTACGGAAAAGGTTCCGTGCTACTGTGCTGCAAAAACTTAAAGACTGAAGAAAGATAAATTATTGTGCAATGGATGACTGCTGGGGAGGAATTTTTCAGGTGGACTGTAATTCACAGCATCCCAGAATGGCTGAGGTTGGTAGATCTCTGGAGATCACTTATTCTGTCCTTTTGCTCAAGCAGGGTCACCTAGAGCAGGTTGCCAGGAGTCGTGACCAGTTGGGTTTTGGGTATATCCAAAGATGGTGGTTCCACAACCTCTGTGAGCAGCCTCCAAAAGTGTTCAACCTCCATTGCGAATATCATGATTTCACAGAATCGCAGATTACTCTGAGTTGGAAGGGACCCAGAAGGATCATTGAGTCCAACTCTTAAGTGAATGGCTCATACGGGGATCAGACCTGCAACTCTGGTGTAATTAGCAACATGCTTTGACCAACCGAGCTCATCTCAGGGTTTGACCAACCTCCAAAAGTGTTTTCTCATGTTTAGATGGAATTTCCTGTATTTCAGTTGGTGTCTATTGTTTCTTGTCCTTCCACCAAATATCACTGAAAATACTGTAGTTCCATCTTCTCTATTACTCTCACATGCCAGATATTTATACACATTGATAAGACCCCCAGACCTTCTCTTCTCTAGGCTGAACACTCAAATAAATCCGTAACTTTCTTGTACTGGCAAGGCCAGGACTGGACCTAACAACCCCAGATATTTCTTACTAGGTGTGTGTAGGGGTGAAGGACCACCTTGCTCATCCTGCTGGCAATGTTCCTAATGCAGCCTGTGATGTTTGTGGCCTTCTTTGCTGCAATGGATGATTTTTTGCTTATATTCAACTTGTTTTTTCTGGGAATATTTGTTCCCTCACCTTTACTTGGATCAAGGTGAGGCTGATCTATCCTGTTGTTCACTGAATTCTCCTTCTGCTATCCTAAAGATAGGAGTGACACTTGCTTTCTTCAAGTCGTCAGGAACTCTCAGTGACCTTTTGAAGAGAATAGACTGGGCTTGACACTTGGTGGCAGTTCAGGCCCCTCTGAACTTGTGGGTGCATCCCATCAGGTCCCATGAACTTTTGCCTGTTGGTAGAGATACTTTTGCCCCAGTTGATGGAGTGGATCCCATCTGCTCATAGAAATCCTTAGTCCTTCAAGAGGATCACATGGTTGTAGAAGCCACAGCCCTCTTGTCAGGGCCAGCCATGTAACCAGTTGTTGAACCCCAGGATCCTCCTCAAGCTGATTACCCTCGCTGGCAGGACTGAGGAGAAAACCTCCTGGGCCCCCACACCCTTCACCCTCACCCTCAGAGGCATGCAGATGTTTAAGACTGCAGCAGCATGAAACCTAAGATGCATATGAAGAAAAAAAGTGCCATATGTTAGTTATGCTCTTCCCCACTTGAAGTGTGGATTCCTTCTTCTTTTAGTCAGGCCCAGTAAGTGTAATGGAAGAGCCAGTAAAACACCATGTGTATGTGCCATACACACGTGGTGAAACAGGCACTGTTTCACCATCCTGGAGAATGCTTTGAACAAGACTGGCCTCTTCAGGCTACCCAGAACTCAGTAACAGTATTTTATGCTTGCAGAACAAAGAGTTCTCACTCGCGTGCTGTGTAACGCACAAGGAGATGTGCACGTGCACAGATACAGGCTTGAATACAATCTGCATCACTGTGATTACAAACAAAAAAACCACTACTTGTCTACTGCCTGCAGGATCAAATGTTATTTTTTTCTAAAATTTCTGATTAACCCTTTGCCTATAAATGCTTTGTGTAGATATGCAACACAGAATTCATTCAAATAACATGCTAGTGCAGCCTGCAATCTAAGACCAGAGGAACTGCCATGCCAGAGCAGACCAAAGGTCATGATAGCCTGGTATCCTGTCTCCAAATGCAGCCAGGACCAGATGCTTCAGAGGAAAGTGTAGCACCTCTGTGAGGAGTGTAATGGAGCAGCTTTCCCATGAGGAAAGATCTCTCCCCAGTTCTGTCATTTCTAGCATATGTTTTGTACTATTAAACATTGAGAGTGCTCATTCACTTGGGATTTTTTTCTATGGCAATTATGTATGTAGAGAAAAGTTACCAGAGAATTTTTCCTATTGACATAAATAATAATTTTCTTTTTAGCCTGGTAAGCTGTTTTCCTCTCCACTCTTTGCAGCCATGAGTTCCTCAGGAGAATTTGGTCTTCCATAAAAATCAAAAGTCATTGATTCTTAAGCTTCCTAAAATCTAATGTAAAAATACTTTACCTCTCCTCCATGTATGTGCTGTAATTCAAAATGGAAACAGAGCAAAATTCAAAGGTTACAGAGCATATTCCTATCTGTTTGCATTGTCACAACTGACAGAATAACAGAAGTATATATTAAAAAAACAACAAACCCCTCGATAGCATGGAGAATCTTGTTCCTATAGAAAATTCATATTCTGCACAAAGTCTTCTAGTGTTTAGAGCCTGGTTCATTAGCAATCCATGGGTAAAGATGAGATATTTAATGCATCTTCCTATAATAGTGAATCATCATCTGAATTTAAAACAGAAGGATTTTGCATTATTTTACCCTGCTCAGCACTGGAGCTTCAATGTCTTATGGAGATCATAGAATCATTAACGTTGGAAAAGACCTCAAGATCATTGATGCCAACCATTAGCCCAGCATCACCATGTTTACTGCTAAACCATATCCCCAAGTGCCGCACCCACGTGCCTTTTGAACACTTCCAGGGATGTGCTGTTATTTTGTCATCTCAACCTGTTGAACAGGTCGTGGGAGTAACTGCAGGTGCCCATTCTACCCAGCACTGGGGCTTGCCTCGTCCTGTATCTACCTGTGCAGGGCTGGTTAGCGTGGATGTGGTAATGTTGTCCTCCTACGTTAGTGTCTCCCACCTCACACACACACATGCACGCACAATTTCTTAGCTTTTTCCAGCCCATAGCATCCAATTAATTGCTTCACATGCTACATTCTTCCTAATGAGAGTGGGCCACAAGGACAGTATGCTGGTAAGCTTTTCTGTTCTGAAAGGAAAGTCCATCACTCCTGCAGTGTACCAGTTCAATGCTGTGAAATAATCCCTGGCTCTTGTTTTACCCTTCCCTTGGGGTATCTGCTCCACTGAATGACCCCATCGTGCTCGGTGCATTGAGATTTTGAAACTAGCTGCTAACTACTGTGGATGCATTTCCTGACCTTACTGGTGGGAATTGAACCAAAGTCTCTCAAGTGCTGTAGGATCTAATTAATATGCATCTTATTCCAGGAAAGACTCATTACTTTATAGATATTTATATAAGGGGTATGTCTGCTATAATGGTTAATAACTATGAATAAAGTTTCATTTCTGATAGAGGAATAAAGCTTTTGTTTAGATATGGATTTTTAGTTTTATTAAAAAAAATTAGAAAGTATGATTATGATAATTGGGTGAGAGTTCCAAATGGTCACACAAAGTTTTTATTCTTGCCTTTAGTACTAGCCAGAGTTAACTCTCATTCCTCACCTAAAATTTAAAAGAGAAGCAGGGAGAAACTCATTTAAAAATTAATTCAAAGCATTAGCAAAGGATCCAGAGAGAGTCTGTGATGGAAATGGAAAATTTACAGTGTACAAGAAAGTGAAGTGAGTTATGGGTGACAAGGTTCTGAAATAACAAGTGTAAGCAAAGACCTGTCCTTTTTAAACTGACAAAAGGCATACCATAGTAACAAAGTGATCTGGTTTCCCCTGATTTTTGGGTGGTATAAATGTTTGTTTAGAACCTTTTAAAAACTACTCTGGCACATAGGTTCTATTGTGGTTAAAATTTTTGGCAACACTATAATGCCTTCAGTCCTAGAAGGAATCAGCTGGTGGTGCAGAGAGGACAAGCTGGGCAGACCAGGCACCTGTATTTACTCCCCCTCAGGTTCTGCTCAATATGTAGAAATGACAAAATAACCTCAATGCTTCGAAGTCACATGGTTCCAAAGAAAGTTTGGAGGCTCAGGACTTTTGGACAACCAAATTTTAATGCTTAGTTATGCTGCATGTAATAATTCAGTCCTATTCTCAAACCAATAGAACTGAAATACTATAAATTGTTCAAATATGTTTTTATTGTAACATTTCAACATGGATATAACTTACTGTATTTTAACATACGTCTGACTTCTATTAAAATTTCTAAGAAGTTCAGTTTTACTGAGATACCTCTGTAGAAAATAGTGAGAACTGGAGACAATGCAGATGTGGGGTGCAGTCCTGCAGTGCTTACCTTGGGACAGCTGTGAGAGTTTCCAGCAGTGTCATTCTAGTGCAGTTACAGGGGTTTGTTTATGAAAGATAAGTTTTTGGCCACTTCAGAGGGCAGTGATAATTCTTGCCTATCTCATTCTACAGTCCACAGGAACAGAAGGAGTCCCAGGGAGTCTTGGGCAGTTTTTCACTGTCTTTATCCTTGTGGAGAATCATAGCCCACATACAGACATGATGTGCAAATTCAGGAGGCACTACATGGCAGCTGTGAACATATGAGCCAAGGTATGTTAATTTTAAAATGACAATTGCTCTATCACTCTCCAGCCCTTAGAGTTATCCAAAGGAGGGAGTGCTTAGGAAGAAGGAAATAAGCCAGGGAAATAAGGTTTAAGGGAGATTTTTATTTAAAAATATGTATATCTTACAAAGAGTAATCTTTGGAGTAACATGACATTTTTGCAGTCCATGGTTTGACGAGGTAAGGGAAACTTGAGACTATTGGTTTTATAGGCAGAAGTTAGTTGTGTAGTTTGGAAGTGAGACTTGGAGCACTGTACCCCCATGTGTATGCTAAAAGCCAGCAGTGCCACTCTTTTGGCAAGCTGTGTTGATGATAAATTCATGTTCTGGAGATGACTGTCCCAGAGGTTCTGTGGCTTTTACTGAGACTTGCCAGCCTAGGCTGCTGAAGACTTTCTCTGCTTCATGGTCTCCTGTTCTTCACTGGCCATGTTTCAGTTTGCACTGAGACATTTTCCTGCCTCTCTTCAGGCTAATCCACAGCAATGGGGGTGACTGGGAATGAGTCAGATCACCAGCTGCATTGTGGTGAAGTTGTGGGTTACCCCACCTCTACTCGTCCCAACACGCACACCTGCATGCACATGCTTGCATTTCCACGGGACACTCAACATGGGTATGTGTCAAGGCTCACTTAAGAAGCATCCCAGGGTTGGACGGACAGACATCACAGTCAGTACCAGCAAAGCTGCCTGGTTTATAGCTTTATGTTATCTGCACTCAGTTATTGCAAACCTATAGCTACATGCTGTAAGGTAAAGCCAGCAACATAGGAACATAGGAATGGTCCTGCTGGGTCAGGTTAAGGTTCATCTAGTCCAGAGTCCTGCTGCTTACAGTGGATGCCCATCCAGAGAAAGGCAGTGTGTTGCCACCTCTTCTACTCCTCAGCTTCCAACTGCTTTCAGCTCAGGATATTTCCCGAGCTGGATGTTTCTTGCCATAAACTCCACAGAATGTCTTCTCTGTGCACATTCCCAGTCCTCCCTTGTGACCTCTGCCCATCCCTGACAGCCTTTGCAGTGTGTTCCACAGGTTTGCTCACTCATACCTAAACTTTCCTTCTCTAACTGGATTTTGTTTGTTGCTGCCTACATTTCTGAGAATCAGTGAACAACTGATGCTATGGGAATCAATGCCCTTTCACTTCTTCCTTACTGCTCATGGATAGATTTGTGCATTCTCTCTCAGTTCCCTTTGTCAAGCTGAGGTGTTCTTGCATAACCAGTTCTTTCCACTGATGTGCATTATCCTTCCTGGCCTTTTTTGGTTTCACTNAGAACTGTTATTCCTTTTCCCACATTTGTGCTCAGAAAGCCTCGTGATTTCCAGAGGTACAGTAACTCGAGGGAAGGAGTAATTTCTCCCCTCCCAGGAAGGTTCCCACCTTCCTTGGCGGGTATCTGTCTTTTAAACTAAGTGAGACCAAAACTGAAGAAATATTAAAAATGCAGGTGAATCCTAGATTTATTCAAAGGCACAGTGTTTCCTTCTGGTTTATTTATCTTCTTTCCTAAAAATTCTTAACAGTTTATTTGCTGCTTTGACTGATAATGAGCACTGACCTAATTCTTTCTTGGATCTATAGTATATTCTTACTGAATCACAATTGTCAGTTCAGGACCTATTTGCACATATTTGAAGTTAAGAGTTTTTCCAGCGTGTGTAGCCTTTCTTTATTCATAGTGAAATTTGTCTACCATAGCCAGGCACACAGCCTTGTAAGGCCCTCCCTGCAATTCTTGGCAGTCTTTGTCCTCAATACCCTATATTTTGTAAATGGAGAATCATGGTTTGTCTGGATGTAGGTATTAGAGAAGATATTTAGAGAAAAGATGTTGCTCTTCTCTATAGGCCCTACTTCCTAGATGTCAAATCACTTTGAACTAGAGCCCAGTTACAGCGTATGTTTTACAGGTGAGAAACTGCAGGATGGGATTTGCCATATTCACTCAATTATTTATTGAGAGAAAGATCTTTCTGTGGCCTGTCCGTACCTATGAGATGACTGGGTGTCATCTGGCATTTACATTGCAGGGTTATGGATTTGTTTTAAAAGCAAAATCTTGGGTATTTTCAACATGAAAGTACTGTTTCAACCTTTTCTGTGATACTTATTTCTAGCACTTCCAGTCATTTTAGTTACTTGGGCATGACATCACTTGTTTAACAATAAAAAATTGGAGACCATCCTGGGAGTATAACCAAAAAAAATCTATGGAAAGGAGGGGGAATTTCACCCCTAGGTGTTCAAAGCTGATTAGATCTCATTACAGAGTGCCTTAAGTGCAATGATTTGGAGCTCTGCATTTCTCAGTCTTCCATACCCTGAAATTTTTGTGTCACAAAACCCACTAGATTTGTGTAGGGACTAATACTCCCTCGACAGAGAGTAAAGCCTTAAAGGGACACTATATTTGAATTATCTTTCCATCCCTAGTGCACTTATATGCAGTAGTGTGGCTTGCCTTCCCTCATCGTCCCTTTTACAAGAATTCATAGAGGACTTCAGTTTTCAGTGTTGTCAGTTTGGCACCTTTTGCTGAGTACTAAATTCACCTTAGAAAAACATGTCTACACATTACGGGCTCTATTCATGAATGACTAACACCTCATTTGCACTTGAATTTCATTCAGGTTAAATGGAAACATTGTGCAATGCTGTGGAATTTACACAAATTTTATATCCTTGAATACAGATTGCTGGTAATGAAACTGACAATTTGTTGTGCATATTAAAGATGCCCAGAAGCCAAAAGAGGATGGATAATAAGAGAAAATGCAATCAGATCTGGCCTGAATGAGCAAAATACCCTTACAGGGTGGGAAAGGGAAAGAGGAAATCAAAACAATTCTATAATGAGTAGGTGTACCCTGCAGCTCAGCCCCAGGAGCAAGTAAAGCTTGGACTTTTGATGCTTGCTGTATCTGCTTGGACACCTGAGGTTTACACCTATCTGGGCAGTGGCATTTGTCACCGGTGTCCCTAGGTGGGAATTTGTACTCATCTAAACTCAGTCTCCAACTTCTCATTTGAATTTTGTCTTCCTAGATAATTGCTGAAGGAGTTTTCTCCTACCAAGCTTTCTTTGTATCTTAGTGTTTTGGGGAGTGTCATGGGAGGAGGATTCATGTGGGTGGAACTTGGAATGCAACTCAAACCCTGTCTTTACTGTTTTGCCATTTGTACATTTGGACCACTATGACTTTTCTGCTGAAAATGTTAAGCAGGAAGGGACACTGTACGAGTTTCCTTTCATGAGATTTGTTTTCTTTTCCCTTGACTCATATGATGCCAAGCCCAGTGGCTCACCTATCTGACATGGACCCACATGTGTGACAGGAATATGAAGATTAATAACCACACAATGCTGTTCTGAAATTTATTCAGAGTTGCAATTAGATGCATGTCATCTGGAGGAAATTACTGCAGGACATACTACGATATAGCCTTATTACAGTCCACACAACCTTATGTGAAAGCATTCATCAATAGCCTGTAGATGGTAAAAGTCTTGTTGCTTGCAAGAATTTTTTATGATTTTTAAGGTCAGTAGTGATTCTATGCTCAAGCTACAGAACCTCTGTCTAATGGTGTTACTGAACAAATTATTTTTTTTGAGAAGTCTCTGCAGCAGTGGGGGAAGATGTTGGAAAATTCTTTTAACTTCAGCACAATAGTGTATGATCCCTATATTCATGTTTAATGCTTATTTTTGTACCACAGAGTGTTTAGTACAAATGACAGAGATTTATGTGGCCTTGTGTTAACTCCCTACATCTGTGACTAATAAGTCTTGTGCTGGCTAGTGCTTCCTTATTTGCTTATATTAGTGATTAATATTTACTAGCAGAGATCTTAGTTTTGAGAAAAAGCGTTGTGTGTCAGAACAAAGAATGATAAGAGAAGTACATTATGACCTGACCACATATTTGAGATATTCTCAAGGAGAAAAGATTCACCAGAAGACCCAGAAACCATATCCAAATAAATCCACAGAAATAATTAGCATATATGCATGTATTCAGTAATGTTATGAATATGTATTAGTTTCAGGAATATAACCTGGTCTGTTAGGTTACTGGGTATGCACGCTTTGGGGAGAATTCCCCATGCATCCAGTGCTGCTAAGAAAGTAATGCTCACTTTCTAACCTAGCAAATTGGTTGGAGTTTATTTCGCGGTTATCGCTGGCAGTGGCACCTGCCTATGTGCCCAACTGTACTTCTGGGTAACAGCAACTTTCAGGTATACTTTTCCTACTAGATAGAGATCCTGGCTAAAAATTCAGAAGTTTCATGCTACTGGATGTTAAGCTTTTCTGGTGATTCTAAGTATCTAAAATAACTCTTAACCTACTGGAAAGAGCTGGTGACTGCTCATTGTTATTGACACTGGACTTCCTTGCACCACATAGAAGTTTTATCATCTCAGAAACTACTGCAAAGTTTGTCTTCACAGGCATAAATATAATCTAACAAAAGAGAATCAGGCAAATGTTTAAGAATCTTTTTACTCCCTTGAATACTTATCCCTTTTCTTCAGTCTACACTAGGTCATTTTTCCATGATAACACAATACATCCAATTTTCTCTCTTCACTGGTTAACACATGTGAGAATTATTGTGTGGGAAGAAAAAAAAAAATCTGCTATTTGAATACCAAGTCACTGTAGACAAAATCTAGGCTCTGAGTATCTACTCAGGGGACAGGTACTTTCTCCACCTTTCAGAGGTCAGCAATCAACGGTGTAAGTTTTAGGACTATAAATGATTATGTATAAGAAATCTTCCTTTATTCATTTTTTTTTTTGTTTCAATTTCCCTGCAGAAATTGATCTGGGTTGCAATTTTAATTTCAACAAGGCTGCTTGGAAAAGCAATCTGAAAAAGAGGCTGTCATAGGCTGCACATCATTATTACAAATTCATATGAGGGGTTTGCAAATCTGGCTGCTGTACCTATAGTAATACCAAAGTGAATTGTAGCCTGTGAAGGAAACGTCAGGCACATAATCCTCTTCTTCATTTGAAGTTTCTTTCCTCAGGAATATTAAATAAATAGACTGTAAACTGTTGAAGTTACCACGAACAGTTGAGCAGCACCCTGTAAGTACAACAAGCACTGAAGAACATATACATGATCCCAGCAATCTCTAAAGTCCCTTTCTAAACAACCTTGAGATGTTTGGATCAGCTCCATTAAAAACAGGAAGAATAAAAAGCATAACCCGAGAACACATCAATAAATACAGTATTCAATTATTTTTTTTTCCAAACAGAATTTGTTTGTATTCTTGCAATCCTATCATGGTTACCAGCATGTTACTATTTTCAGAATAATAACTTCATAAGCTATTCAGACCTGATGATCCTGTGCTGGGGAGTTTTAAGTTTCAAGGTACCTTCCTCTGTCAAGGCAAAGAATCATAATCAGCCAAAGTCCAGTTATCAGCTTCCCCTGTTACAGTGTGTAGTGTGATTTTGCTCCATGGTGATGCAACATTGCAATGATTTATATCAAAGCGAGCAAACTTCAAGCTGAAGCTGCAAAAAATATAGGGAAGGTCAGTGATAGGAACTGCTAACATGTTGCAGTTTCTCTGAAGCTGCAGAGAAGCCCACTATGAACACTACAAAGCTGAGAACGTTTCCCTAGTCTTTGATTTCTTATTTTTGAAAGGCTGTTATGGAGCCAGCAGGTAACCTAAGACAATCAGGGAATGTTTTAGCAGACAATACGGTATATCTGAATTTCTTCTATAGTTTTATACTAACTATACATTTGTTTGCTTTGTGAAAAGACAGACTGCTGCTGCAAATAAAACAAAGGTCTCTAGAGGATAATCATGTAAGAGACTGATTATGATGTGCAGCAGTTGTTTACCTGTCTACAGTCATATGCAGGTATTAATGACAATGGAAAAAGCAGTCAATGATAACATCAGATGAAGAAAGTATATCAGCCTAAGTGTTAAAAAAACTGACTGGAATAATTTCTTTCTTTGTTTATTAGCAGAGGTGGAAGAAAAAGCCCTGTTTTTTTCTTTCTCTTTTGCCATGAAAAATAGGACAAGCAAAAGTACTGTTCAGCCACCTGATCTTCTTAGATGAATTCTATTCTTGTGGAGTTACACATTTGTGCCTAAGGACCAAAGTGGCCCTTACTGCTGTGGATTAAAAGAGACCAAAAGCATTTTCTAAGAGCAGTTTCATGACATGGGGTTCTTATTTTCTGTCTCTGCATTAACCTAATGGGGCCAGCGAAATGTGGTGTCCCTGATACAACAGGGAGCAAAAGGAGAGGATCTGTGCAGCCCTACCTCTTCCAGTCCACCCATTTGGACCAGTTCAGCTGGCAGGGACAGCCTCTCTCTATCACTCCTCCCTGACTATTTGACATGTCAAGTTTCTTTATATGTTGCCTCAGTTTCCACCTTTTCTGTGATTTACTACCCAGTCATTCTCTTTCTAACTTCATTTTCAAGGCAATATCTCTGAAACTCCTCTGACATCATCTTCTTGCAGGTTTCTGAAGCTTGGTGAAGCTCCAGTTTTCTTTCTTGACTAGCGGATCCCATTCAGAGCTATCATCTATTAGCTTTTTTCCCTCTGAAATGATTCACTTTTAAACTTCTTTCCCTTTGAATCAGTCAGACACTTGAGAGCCCAAGAAGACGCAGTAAGTTGGTTTTTCTCATTCTAATACCACTATCTGTGTGGTGTAAAATCAGATAGTGAAAAAGGGTTAGGCAGTGGAGGAAACCTTCATGAGCCCTAAAAATCTTTTTACCAGAAAATGGTATGAGATTACAGCACATATCTATTAATACACACCTTAACTGAGTTTACTTTAACAGAGGATTTTTTGCAATGATTCCACCATAATCAGGATTTTATACTAAAACAAAGTAACTGAACAGATTTATGTCAGTAATGAGTACCTGAATTCAAAATTCACTTTCCACCAACCACTCTTTTTCTGTGCTCTCAAGAGAGTTAAGCAGAACAGAGCTGCCGATTTCACCTTTTCTTTTGCATTCAAAGGCATAAGAGAGAATTTTGTTGAACTGTATAAAAACCATTCTCAGGATTTGGTATTGTAATTATTGGAAACTGAGGCTGTTAAAAATGAAATGATGGTTCTGTGTTATCTAATGGCACATTTTAGGAATAATTCCTTTTTATTCCATAAAAATCTCAATATTTACCTCTATTCAGTCTTTTAAATGACACAATAAATTATTGAAGATGGGTTTTTAAAACACAAGTGAGCTTTTTTACATACCTTTTATCCTCTGTGGAGTCATTTGCCTTACAGGATTCCTATTAGTGTGACTTCTTGTATTTTCAATATATACTGTTTCTACCAAGTTTCAAGCAATTGGTCCTGTCAATATTATTTCAGGGTTTGTTGGTTTCAGGAAACAGAGTTATCACTGTAACAGCATTATTGGTATGTTCATTAGGAGAAATAAATGTGCTTTACATCTGTATTTATAAATTATTCTGTGATCAGCCTGTCAGTACTGTACATGTACAAGATCATCAGAGCACTGAAATAATAATAGAGAAAATAGCAGTATCACCTTTATCCCTTCTAACAATAGTGTTGCCACAAACATGAGAGAGGCAGGGGCACGGGGAAATACTGCTCATGCTGTGGCATCGCAGCTGTCAGCAGAGGAGCACGAGAGTTCCTGGGAGAGTCGGGAAGCAGCAGGGCTGGAAACACTGGGCTTTGGCAAGCCGTAGTCCTGCCTACAGTCACCGGGAAATAGGAAGAGCCCAGCTCAAGATCCTTCAGTCTGTGTTTAGAAACCAGTGGGAAATGGCCCAGTATCAGCATTGAAAGAGGTGTGAAAAGGCAGCGAAGTCAGCATAAGCAGATGAAGGGTTTCTGAAGGAGCCAGTTAAAGCAGCCTGAGAAGTACATTTACCAACTCTTGACAGTTCTAACCAGAGAGATTTGGAACAGATAACGAGGAGGTATTTTTAATGTTATTGAAGTACATCACAATAGGAAGGGTATGTTGGGAAAATTGGAATCTTCATGCTTCTTTGTCCCCTGTAGGGTGGCTGACATCCTGGGGAAAGAGGATGCTGGTGATTTGGGGGAAGGGTGCGGGAACAACAGTAGTGTTGCTTCCTGGTGGAAAGGCAGGCAGAAGCAGTGCCACAGCCAGTCCCCATGTGATCCTCTCAGCTCACACCCAAAGCAAACACCTGCTGAGAAAAGCAGGACTTTCTGGGAGCAGCACATGCACTGGGTATCCTACCAGCTGATCACTTGGGTGATGGGAACATGTGGGAGCTTTAATCACATCTAATAACAACCCAGCTGCCAAAGGCAAGCGAAGGCATGGGAATTTGATTCTTCTCCACCCAGCGTTGTTGTGAAGCTAGCTGTTGACTTCCATGGTAATAGAGCCAAAACCAGCAGACCCGATTTTAAAATGTATTTCTAAGACACAATAGCATGTTTGGTTTTTATTTCTTTAATAGCACAGATAGGAAAGTTGATCCTTCATGGAATACTTTGCTAAAATGAAAAGAGCATAAATATTTTTCTTCCAAATAAATACATATTTTAATTTCATCAAACAAGGTCCTTGTAAAAATAATTATGAAAATAGATATTAGCTGAGCAGGAACCAAACTACCCCTTGTTTACATGAATTAGAAAAAGGATGATTAATGGTAATGAACGTGTTACATTACTCATTTGTCAAAAAAAATCAATAATGTTAAATACCCCAGGAATGTCACAAAGTTGCCCCCAATGCAGTGCAAGTTTTGTGAACAATTCTAGTAGAAAAATGCCCATCGAAGGGACCACCCCTCCACACACAGAGTTCTGACTCCTGCTTCTCTCCTATTTTCTTGCTTGGTGCTGAGGAATAACACCTGCTAAAAGGAGGAAAAACAAATGTAGAAAATAAGGATGGTGATTATTTTTCCTTTTATTTGGTTATTTTGCAATGCAGATAATTTCACAGGAGTAGGTATAGATACAATTAGGCAACATGCTAATCCCCAGAAGGGGAATGAGAAAGGATGGGGGAACTCATCAGCATTGCCCCCGTGCAGCGAAGAGGACTGGGAGTTCTTGCTGGTGGGGCAGCTGCCCCTGCCGGCCCTGCTGCCTCTTGAGAAGAGCATGACACAGCCCAGGAGGAGAGGCCAGAGCATTGCTCGTGGCAACACTCTCTCCCTGTAGCTGTTCTGTAATTATTTCAGTTTTTATGTTTCTGTGTGATGCAATGCAAATTCCTGGAGGCAGCAATACTTGCCATGAAGGACCAATTAGTGGTCATCTCAGGAGAACTCACGTGGTTGTATCCAGTTGTCACTGAGTGGTTTTATGTCATGAGCAGGGATTGCTTTTTCCATGAAGAGTCTTGCAATATTGGGAAACAGGGATGTGATAGAGCCTACATAGTACTTTAAAACCAGATACTTAGAATTCATAGTAATTAAATGAACTCTGACAAGTAATATTCTGGAAAACCTTTTAAAAGTTACAGCTACACTCACTCTGTATATTCAAGAAGGACAGATTCCCTTAGTTTGTATACAGGAGTGGGATACAGACACATATCGTATTCCTGATTTTTCACTGATTTCCCTTCTCATCCTGAGTGAGTTAATTTAACTTTCCCTTGGCTCACTTTTCCCACCTACAAATTATGTACATTGTTGTTTAAGTACCTCAGAGAGATATTTCAAATTTTAATTAGTGTTTGCAAAATGCTTTGGGTTATTTGGATCAAAGTGTGATTTATTATTCAGTAACATATATTACAGTGTGGTAGGTGTACGCTGCATGTGCTGCAAAGCAGGGTGGCAGCAAATGCACTCATTTGTATTTTGTTATCTGTTTATACAATATGGGCTGTAAGATTCCCTTTCTTTGGTTTCATTTCCAACAAGTTTGATCAAAGGTGTTTTGATTTTTCACAGCCTTGCCCTAAATAGGTATTCTATATACTATAGGTATAGTGCATTTTTATGTGAAAAAGACCTAATCGTATGAAGGGAAGGGACAACTAATACTGTGATATACTAATACTAATTGGACACCTCCATATTTTTTTACTGAGCTTTTGTTCTACATGGACATGAATGTATGCATATCATAGTGGCTTAAGGGCATCCTAGGACGTGAGGTCTGAATTCTAGGTTGTGATTTTTGGAAAGTATGCTAGTAAGAATCCCATCCAAAGATGTGGCAACAAATTCTTATCCCACCGCCAGGACCTAGGAACATGGAGTGCATGGGAACTTAGGACTGTACAGGAGTGGCAAATGAACCCTTCAAATGAGATTTCCTTTAACTGGTCCCTGTAAGACCTAGCAGCCTGGAGCAAGCTGGGGGTTGTATCTATATTCTCAGTGATAATTTACCAGTAAGAGCATCTCCCAGATGATGGGTTCCAAATTAATCAACTTTGTTTACATTTTCTTAATATGAGCAGATTTCTCTGCAAGTTGTTTCAACTATAGGTGCTATTCCACATGTTGGGAAGACCCAGCCAGAAAGCCTTTCTGAGGTTCACTGTAGTACAAACCCACCGTTCCAAAGGTATCTGGAAAGCTCGCTCCAGCCAAGCAAATGTGTATTACCACCAACACCGTCACTCAGGCCCATCTTATGCACTTACACTTTGACTAGTTTTCATCTTTGCCCTGTCCATTTGCAGGCTTATTCCCTGTGATACTCCTCCTGAGGCCACTCCTTCTTTATGGAGCAGCCAGTGAGAGAGAGACAGAGGAGGATGATCCTACGTTTTCAGCTCTTTAGAGGAGAAAAAGCTGTCAGAAATGTTCATATTGGAAGGTCAGAATAGGATATTCAATTGTGGAAAATGCACAGCACAATCCCCAGGGCTTAGGGAAGCTGTGCAAAACCAAGTGATGGGAGAAAGAGCACCTCTGTCTTGCATGATACTTTGGGTGGATTTGCCTTCAGTTGTGCTGAGACATCAAACATCAAGTTCAGAAAAAGAAAAATAATCTCAAACTGCCAGGGTGCAAATATAAACTCGTTGTAAGATCAGTTGATAAGATGACAATATGGCAATGCACAGGAAAGCTACCGAGAGGTCACAGAGACTCTAGCTGGTGCTTGCTGGGGCTGCAACATTATACACCCCTGTATTTTAGAGTGTGTGAAGTCTGTAGGAGTATAATTATAGCAAACTAAAACTCAAAGTAACTGCTTTGGTTACTAGGAATTCAACTGCATGATTTTGACAGAACTTTAACTCAAGGGATGGCCTGTATAAAAAAACAAAAGAGAAAGAAAGGAACAAAATTACTGGATGGCATTGACCACAAGATGGATTTGAACTCAAACACAGTTTCTTATAGATGAATTTCAATAACTATTAATTTATTGAAATATATATATGTAAGTATGCAAGATGTACCCCCATGTGCCCCACAATACATTTGGAAAAATCTGTCTCAACTTTGTAAAACACACAAAATTAAATGATTAACAGTGGGTTGAAACAAATCTGACACTGGTAAATTAGAATAGTAATTCACTATGTCTTAAGACTTGAACTCAATTCTTATACAAGGAGCTAATTCACTATATGGAGAAAAGGAAGAATTGCTCAGGACAGCAGTGAGGTCTGTAATAACCTGTTGTCTCTTTCTTTCCTGTCTCCAAGGTTTCACTTTTCCATGTAACCCTAAAGAGTGGACACAAAAGACATGTATTTGCCTGAAAGGTAAGAAATAAAATATGTCTTGACTTTAAGTGGCTCCACACAGCACTGGTTCTTGAGTTTGATTTTCTTGCCTGTCTACATACAACCCTCTCTCTGTTTCTCTGCTATTGTGCTCAGTGTCACTTTTGCTGAAGGAAAGTGGCTGAAATGTCGTTTTAACCAAACATCTTGAGATTTTGGAGACAGGTCTGAACCTAAATAGAGATTGGTTCTCATGGGAAAATCCTGCTGTTGGACAAGGAGATGTAAATCACAGCTGGCTTACAAAATTAGTGAGAAAACAGATTTTTTTGCAAAATTGGCTAGGGAGTAGGCTAGGCTCTGACAGGCTAAGGAATCCAGCTTTACCAGGGCATGGGGCTGCATTGCTCACCTGAATGCATATGGGGAAAACTCTACTGCCAGTACCCATCCAAGGGTAAAACTGTCACGTGCTTTCTTCTCACCTTCCCAAGGTGTCCTTCACATCTCTCAATCCCCACCAGTATTATATAATAATTCTCATTATTCTTATCATCACTTATTTTAAGCTCCTAAATACCTTTATTTTCCATTAGAGGGATTTTCCTGTGTGCAGAGAGGAAGCCATTCTGCACACCTGATGACAGGGCTAATGCTGAACTGTGGTCACTGAAGACAAGGGCTGATCCTACCAGGACCCACGTGTGGAAGAGAAACTGCCCCATGTGGCTGCCTGCCTGTCATTTCCTGCTGTTCCAGTGGGTCCCAAGAAAGGCTGTCCCTGTGAAAGGAGCTGCTGTTTTGCACTTAGGGAGCTGGGTGCAAAATTCTGGGAGAGAGTTGGAAATAGTGAAGTGGTATGCAAAGCTAGTGCTCAAGAGAAGAATCAGAGGGATACAGAAGACAGCTCTTTTAGAGGGTCAGGGGATACAAGGCATCAGACAAAGTGATGTGGGGGGAAAGCAAGTGGAAATGTAAGGTCACTGGTCCTGGGGACCAGCTGTGACTGCCAACAGCAGTATGTAGTCCCCACAGCTATTGCCATCCGAGTAGGATCCAGTGATGGAGGAGGAGAGTGGATCTCTATGCCCTCTCCAGCAACCAAAACCTACATTCCACTGTGGCCAAGACATGGCCAGCTGAGCAGTGGAGTATACCAGATAACACACAAAAGGACAGAGTGACCAGTGCCTGTGCCTCCTCTTGTCCCACTCTTCAGTTTACATTATAGCTCCTCTTCTACACCTTGCCCACTTAATGCAGTCATTACTCTTTTTTTATCTCCTAACAATACAGACAATTTCACCTTCTGCATTTTATATGGCACTGTCAGTACCCTCTAATATTTTTGATTTCAAGAGCTTTTTCTGAACCTTTTAATTCCCAAGACTAGAAATCTTATTCAGACAGTAATTCACTCTCCTTTAAAAGTCTGTACCTGTATATTCACTGCTGTGATCCAAGATATCTCATTCTTGCATCTCTTCCTAAATCTTCCTTCAGAGTTCAGTGTTTTTCCTTTTACCAATAGCCATTTTCTTTAACAGAAAGTTTTAATATGCTGGAGAATAATTTGAATATTGTTTTCCTTTCAGGTTTTGGGAAGTTTCATTTTTTTTTTCTTCAAAAGCAGGTGGATTTGCTGTGAGATGATTCTTAGAGAATATGTGAGAGCATGCTAACACAATCTGACACCTGTCGAACCAGACATCTTCCCCCATGTCTCATACTAGAAATCCAAGCCCAAAGGTAGGTGTCCTCTGAGATGGTGGTAATTTCCAGTAAGCAGATTTAGAGGAAAATAGGGTTTTTTGTTCTATCAGGGATTGCCTGAAGAACTGAAAACATATTCTCCTTTATTTTTTTAACTCACTGATAGCAGTCCCTCTCATTTACACTTATATACACATACATACACACAAATGCACATATGCATGTCCTTATATGCAGAAAGAAATAACTGTACTAAAATCTTTAATGATACTGAGGAGCAGTCACCTGTTACTCTGCTCTGGCAGTTTCAGCTGCCAAGTGAGCTTGAGTTATTGTGGTGATTGATCACTACTGCTTTAAGCCATACGCTATATTCTGCACCTATATTTTATATTTATAGCTTCCTGTACTGAATACTTAAATTTTCATCTTATTTTCACAATGAACGAATTTTTAATGTGAAAAGCAGTAACTAAAATAAGGTAATGGTGCTCCTCATATCATCCTTGATATCTGTTACCCTTTTTTTTCAGGTTGACCAAAACTGTATCCATTTCACCTATATTCAGAAATTTGGGCCGCAGGGGTGAATAATGTTAAGGTCAGCAACTGCTGGCGGTTTCCTATGGATGACTTCTGTCTTAGATGTTAAAACAATCTCGGCTGAGGCTGGAGATCTTTGCCTAAAGTCCCTGAGAAGAGGTGGTGTTGATACGGAACTGCTGGAGCATGTCTCCCGCCAGCAATGCCTTGCTAGGACATTCCTCACTTCCCTTGGCTGCCTATTCCCACTTGATCAGGGCAGCTCATTGCTCTCTCGGCTGCTCTGGAGGAACAGTTTTGGGAGTGGTTCTGCAAACTACATCAAGGAAATAAGCTGGCAGAAGCGCTGAGAGGTCTGGTGGTAACACTGTGTCCTTTCACTAGGGGTTTCATGGGCCAAGATCTGCAGAAACAGAAGGGCAGCACCTGAAAGGGGAGGTCCCAACCCCTGGGGGTTGGCAGCCATCAACAAAAATGGCTTCACCACTGAAGGAAACGTATCAGTAAGTACAGAGAAAATAAAAATAGAGTACGGAGGTCAGGACCTTTATTAACTGATTATGGTATCTGGGCCTTGAAGTCAATTTTGGGCTGTGCCTAATTTTCTGCCTCTTGTTCTGCACAGAATTAACTGGTACCTACTCAGTAGTCACCATTCCTTCTCTCCCCTAGTTAAAATGCTTGTATATACAGTACTTGTTACTCAGATGTCCTTTCTTTCAGAAGAGTGACAGCAGAGAGGAGGAGGCAGATAACAGATTTGATCTTCAAATTGAACGCTGCAGTACAGGGGATGTTACAATGCTTGGTTGATAGCAGAGCCTGAAGTGCAGGACAACTCACCCTTTGCCCCTGAAATGCTACCAGCCTTCTTTACTCCTCCTTCCAAAATAAAACACAAAATAAATAAAGCTTCCAGCATCTGTAAACTTCCTGCTGTTTGAACTGGCAGCTGGTCAACTCATTTGGGCTGTTCTCCCCACTGGTATAAAACACCCATACAAGGAGGAAAAAAGCTGAGGAGGCCCCTATGATGGCATGCAAAATAAAGCCTCACCAATTTTCTCATTTGAACAATATAATAGGAAATTTTGGACTCAGTATTTAAAAGCAAGCTTACCCACATTCTTTTTTAACTTTTTTTTTTTTTTGAGCATTTATCACTTAAAGCCATGCAGTTGTCCATCTGAGTAAATAAAGATACAAAATCCCATTTCTTTTTGAAGTTATAGCTGGGATTCAGGAAAATAGGGAGAAAAATTATCTGTACCTTGATGCAGTACTTTTATGGGATTTTAGTCTCCCTTCTGGAGAACAGTGGCACACGTGTTTGGATTCTCTGCTGTATGTGTTGGGGTTCCATGGCTGAATGCATGAATTGCAGAGGCAGTGGACTGAGCTGCATTTTCAGCATGGTTTCTGCTCAGTCACTTATAGGTATTTATGATTTCGTTTTGGAAACATCCAGACTCTGACCCACATGTTCTAGAAATTAAAAAAAAGACAGGCCCTGCAGAAGAACTGACTGCATAAAGGATATTTTCTGAATACTGATTTTTGTGCAGAGATTGTGGATAATGGTTAACAATTAAAAACTATTTGATATAAGTGATGAAAATATCTACCTGGGAGGTTTGCCCAGTGTTAGCTACCTTGAGACTTGAACCCAGGTTACTGTCTGTACATTTCAGTCTGTGTTTCTGGATTTACACAGGTGAAATGTTGACCTAGAAGAATATGGAACAAACCACTACAGCTTTAAGCTGCAGAGGTTTATAAAAAAAAAAAAAAAAAGAAAGGCAGAAACAAAGGCAAGCAGATGGCTAAAGATGAAGGTCACATCAGATTGAGAAGTTTGTCAAAATGTGATGACATAGGTAATCTGTAAACTGTTATTGCACCTAGCTGGAGGTGCTGAAAAACATTTTGAAATTACAAAAAACACTGGAGTCACCAGCACACAGGCAGGAATGATAGCCTGGAGTGGTTCTGCTCTATGGATGAATGCCAGATGTGGAAAGCGACATATCTGGAATTAATGATATTAAACATGCTTTTCTTTTATGCTCAATAATAACTCTATTATGATTGATACAAACCGCAGACACTTTATCTAGTACAAATGGAATCGTCTGTCATTGACTATATTAAATCATCAATTTCTGCATGATGAGGATCGTTTAGGGTAACTAATCATCTGTCTCGTTCTGAAGTCTTTAAGGCTGATCAGATAACGTTTTGAATACTGCCTGAGCAACCATGACAATCTAACCCTTCCATGTAAGGATTGAGAGGGGCCCATTATGCCGTCAAAGCCTGTGGAAATATCACAGCTCTTTCTCTACATAATACCCTGCTGTAAATAAATCACTCTCCACCGCAAACTTTATTGATCACAAGCACTTCCATGCTTGTGTCTAGTGAAGTCTCTACAGAATAAAATGCTGCTTTATATTTTGTCTTGTCAAAATATTAAACGGCTCTGTCAAGCGGAGTCAGGCTAGCAGTGATGGTGTAATTCTGCTGTAGCCCTTCTCATTCCCTCTTTCTATCTCAGCTGCCAAGCTTACAAAGCAGGATTTTTTTTATAAACTTTCCAATTATAGTCTCGTAAGATTATGAAGCCTTAAGATAAAGTGTCCTAATTTAGAGTGGTAGAGTACTGGAACCACTAGACAAGAGCCTGTTAGATAAAATATTTCTCACAAGAAAAAGATAACCTGCTTATTTATATACACAACATTAATGGGCAATAGGAGATAGCCTGGAATATCCCTATTATTTTACAAGTGAGATAGGAGAGAAATATTTGAATTAATTCAAGCTCAAAGTGTTTATTATTCACAGACAAAAAACATCCCTCCTATTGTGAGACAAATGTACCAAAGGAGGAAACTGAGAAACTCCAGGTTAGTACAATGCTTCACATTTTCATACCCCATCATTAGTTTGTAATTCTGTAAATAAGATAATGTATCTGTAGTGATACAGAAGCACCGTCATGGTTTGGGGAGGGGGGACTGCTGCTGCCTCTGACTTCAGCTCACGTTGTGTTTGTCATTGGATGGTCTCACTTCAACACTGCTTAGCCACACAGAGCACTGCTCTTTGTTAACACCCTGCAAATCTCCGGGGAGAAAACCTGGGGTCTTGCAGAGCTTTGCTGAGGACAGCCTGGGCAGATTGTAAGGAGGTTTGGGGCTGTCCTTGGGAAGAAACTGGAGCACTTTCAGGGCTGCTTGATGTTGTAATAGTATTCACTACCTCAGGACTGCAGAATCTTAAGCTCTGTCAAGCATTCCCATATGCTTCCCACTCCAGGAAAGGCAGAAAAAGAGCCAAAAGTGGTGGCATAAAGCTCTAACCTGTGCTGAAAATAAGGCTGAAACACAGAAACAGGGAGCTGACAGTGACTTTCTGACTTCTGGGCTTCTCAGGGAATCGGAGGAAATCTGGTCTCAAAATCACCATGTTTTATTCCCTTCCCTATTTGATTTTCATGCAGGTAGAGTTTCTGTTCAGGGAGTGTAAATGTGGAGTTCACAACCAACCTTCTTTCTCTTGGTCGTCTTTTTTTTTTCCCTGTGACAAATCAAAATCCATATTAGGGGAGAGAACAGCAGAGAGCCCATCTGCAGAGGAAGATGGGCAATTGTGAAAAGAGGTCGAGAACAGAATAAGGAAGAAGGCGCAGCAGAGCCAGGGGTCAGCGGAAGGACAGAGGCCGTGAGTTGGAGGTGTACCCACTCAGCCCACACGCAAGCTCCTTTCACTGAGGCAGCGGGGAGCGATCGCTCTGAAAAGCACCTACCGCAAGGAAGTCCTGACTCTTCTGTGCCTTACAGATATGACTCAAACAGAGATACTCAGTCTCAAAATGAAAGCAGGCAAAGTGAAGTTACTGATGTGATGGACACTTGACAGCGAGGGCTCCTGAGCAGGAGAGTGCTGGCTCTCCCCATGAGTGACAGATGCACCATCAGGTTTTCTACACTACATATGCAATCACCCCAAATAGTTCTTTCATGTGATTATAATCAAGGAAATTTACTTTTTACATTATGCTAGTCAATAAGTATTCCAATAACCTAAGTAGACATGGGCAATATCTGAGCTAAGTAATTCTGTATTTAGAAGTCCTGAAATGGTCTGGTCATTCTCTCTTGTCCTAGCTCTTCCTCTTCTGCAAACTGTTCCCCTCCAAACGGGACTGAAAGATTCCCTTACAAGACTTCAACAATTTCATCTTCTCCTTCTTCATTGCATTTATTGTCCCATTAGGAGAAAAGTCAGGAGCCTCCTACATCAGTAATAGCAATAGTTAATGACAGGAATACAGGCTGTGAAGAAGCAGTTGTTTAGTCAAAACATTCTTTGAATCTTTTTGAATAATAAATATTTGTAAAATTACTTTTTAATGGAATACTTGCAAACATAGAAAGCTGTGAAACTCAGTGATTTCTTCATTAGTAAGTACTATCACTCTGAACTCAAGAAAAAGCAAAAGGCATCAGTAGTTGAATACTGTGTCTGCTTCCAGGGCTTTATCATCTAAAGAAATAGTATTTTTCATTTAGTAAATGAAACACTGGATTGCTCTTTCCCAAGCTTTTTGTGTTCACATTTCAGCTATATTCTTAAGACATTATGATTCCCTGGAACATCATTGCTTGCTTCCTCTGGTCTCTTTATGCAGTTTCGACAAATTACAGTTGAGCAAGCAACCCTTCTTTTGAGATTGATTTCCAAAGGAATGGACTTTCAAAATAAGAATGGCTTGTGTTATGGAAGAAGTATAAATGGATCCATAATTAACATACTGATTCATCTGTTTGCAGATGTTCTAGTGTAGTTCTTGGTTGTAGTTAAAAATGCATAGCAAAGGACCTAAAAAGAAAGTAAGAGCAGTGTTCTCATTATTTAAAATGATCATTTTTATAAGTATAAAAAAATCAGCAATAAGCAGTAGAGTTTGCATGAAATGCAAATAGTACCTTTTCGTTATGCAAATAGAGTTAATGTAATTAAGAAAATACACTGTGACTGTTATCCAGTTAGAACTAAGCTGCAGTGCTCAAAAAAATGGATTAAAAAAAAGGAAAAAGGTGTTACTCAAAGAAGGTATTACTATTAGTGACAAGTCAGTCCATAGTAACACCAGAGATTACTCTGGTCTCAAAAAATGGTTTTTCGTGGCTGAACAACTTCAGGATCAAACTCCTGGAATAAGATAAACAGCTTCTTTACTTAAAATATGCTTCCATGAAGTAGTTTGCTGTCCTTTAACAGTCATTACTTTTGTAGGCATGGTTAGTAGGAGGAAGAAAGGAGGGAGGGGAAGGGAGAGAGAGAACAGATCCCCCAAGAGTGGTGTGGTTTGGTCAAAAGCTCCAGACCCTGAAAATCTTTGCATACTAACATCTGAAACAGGTGGTCCTGGGCTCATTTTGTGAGCATGAGTTGCTGTGTGTCGACCTTATGCTCCTGAGCCTTCTCAGATGTGTAGCCAGGAGGGATCTGTCTGACTGTGTGTGATTTTTATATATCTTTCAGCTGAATCACAGGTCTTAATGCAAAATGCACTCAGGGACAGCACAGGGAATTGTGACAGTCCCTATAGGACTTTTCCAGTATAAACCAATAAATGGATTACACTGATCTGTGTAGGTTTTTCATCTGCGATTGCTAAAATGTGGATTAAATCTTCATTTTAATATTTAATAATAATCTTCATTTAATCAGCAATACAAGCATAATTTATTGGAAACGTCATAGACTATTGTGAATGGAGATTTTCTGTGCCAGTTACTAAGGACTGGGAATAGGTAGGCACATAAGAAAATAAAATATAATTCCCATCAATGGAGTGCAGAAAACTGGAGATGTAAACATAGAGGGGAAAATGCAAATAGCAATAGTGGGTAAAAGCAAGGGTATTGCTTCACATTTAATGACTGACTGCGTTAAGGACCCCAGTCATCTCCTCTGGCCAATCATTAACTGCTTGGAAATGTCCTCCCATTAGCTCTTATTGTTAACAACAAGTTACTAATACATATTTAGCAGTATTCATTATTTTTTTAACTGCCTCGCAACAGCATCAGTAAGAGAACGTGAGCAAATGGAGACTGCATCCCCCAAGCTTTGAGAGCCAGAGGAGAGTGACACAGCAGAGCTCCATTTTCCCCAGAGCAGCCCTGCTGCTCCCCTGCCTGTGTGTGAGCCTACAGTCCCGTGCCCTGCTCAGGCACAGCCAAGCCTGCGCTTTGTTAGAGCTGCCCACCTTAGTGTTTATGGCCAGGCAGATGCAGCAGAAGCCTGGGTTTTTTTCAAATATAAGCAGTGCAGATTTAAAGGGGTGTTGACCATATAAATTCTTTTTTTTTTTGTTCGTAACAGCAGTAGATAATAATGTTGCAAGTAAATGTCCACAAGGATTTCTGGGGTTTTGTTTCTTGGAGTTGGTGGGTTTTAAATTTTTTTTTTCCAACTCTGATCTTTCAGTTGGTCTGTGTCATGTTTTTGAAAACAGTTGGAATTTAGAAAAATACTGGTGTGATATAAAAATGCACTGTTTTAAACACAGGCTGTCATGAGTTTAAAAGTTATGATTGCTAAAAATTCTATTAACTCATTTCCAGCTGGATTAACAGAAATGCACAAAACAGACTAACTTGTAGGGAGCAAGTGGCCATGAGCCTGCAGGTCTGCCCTGATGGTGTGTGTGTCTCACATTGACTCAGAAGATCCATAGGCAGAATTTGTTTTCTGAGGAAGTGAAAATAAACTATTCATTGTAGTTGAATCCTCAAAAACAGATTCACAATTATCAAATAACAGAATCTGTTAGTTCTGCTGCCTTCAGTAAAATAACAGATCTCCATGGAAATAGGATTACCGGAGAAGCCATATTAGATTAGTGTTCATCTGACTCAATTTCCTGTCTCTGACAATAGCCAGTACTTCAGAGGAGGGTGGCACAAATAGAGTATTAAATGCATATAATTTTTTAGTATAAATGTATAGAATTTGACTATAAAATCATCCCCTCTCTCTCCTGCTCCTTGCTTCTTCCTTTCACTTTCCTCTTGCATATCTTTGGCCCTTCGTCTCCTGAAGTGTGATGCTTTCTGGATTTTGGGCTTAACTGGGAAAGTTGTTGAATATTTGAACTATCTGTGAACCATATGGCATTGGTAAATGGTGTCTGGAGTATAAAAACTTGGCACAGTGCATTTCTTGAGGCTTGAGCTTTGTCTACTTACTTGGAGTGCTGTTGTAGCTACAATGCCAACACACACAGGTAGTGTAACTATTTTGGATCTGTACACTAGTAACTCATAAAAACTCACAAAAAATTCTTCTACATTTAAAGAGTCAATAATCTTACATTGAACTAAGTCCAGGAGAAATAAATAATGCTAAACGCATTTCCTGGACACAGCATCCAGTGCTGCCTGATGACCCCTACCTCAAAACTTCTCTCAAAGTCCCTTTTATATCTGGGCGCTGATGTTTGGTTGTGGCTGATGGTTATAAACTAATCAGTGTGAGGTGCCAGTGAGAAGCTCAGAAGTCAGCTACATATAGTGTTTGCATTGCTTGCTTTATCTTTGAACCACAAGTTATGCTGGAAACCAAAGCTTCCATTGCGCCCAGAGCTCCAGACATACCTCCTTCTCCCCAAGGAACAAAAGGCAGTGTTTGTATTTTTTGCCATAATTATTTTTTCTTCAGTGGAAAAACCAAGTGAAACAGGCTGTGGCTGGATGTGCAGGTACTTAAGATACACAAAAAAGTACTCATTTTTGGGCACTCTTTAAGACCCTTTTCTTTGGGGGGATTTGTGTTTTAAGGTCTGAGTGCAGAAGTTTTTTTATTGTGGGCTCCTATAACACACATTTGACCCAAAGCATATGGCAGGACTGTCCCCTGTGTTTGCATTGAGACCTCATTGATCAGTAGTTTAACGCAGAACAAAGAGACCATGGTGCACACACTGGGAGCTGTGGTACCACTTGCCCGAGCAGCACACTGGTTAATTGTACGCAGCAGGACATCTCATTGCTGCCAAAAGATGTTGGAGTAGCTATGAAATAGTTACTTGAAGGGTTAGTGACAAATCAGTATTACCTTCTGGGCTTAGGCTGAGGAGAAAGGGCATCTCCTTATGGGTTTTGTTTTGTTCTCCCTAAATAAAACCTCTAGATCCAACAGGGTAATGTTTTGTCTTACCAATGCATCTGTTTCTTTCTTGGTAAATAATATTTTAATTCCATGTGTAGCTAATGTTTTAAAGATAAGTCATTAAAGAAACAAATTTTAATTCTAGATTTCCACAGACTTATTAGGATTATAATGAATTAAAACATAATGAAAAATAGCCTGATTAAGGTTTTTAAGAGGTTATATCATCTTTAAGCCATACCTCTGTTGAAAAAAGCTCATGAAAGGAGGCATGTCTGTTAGCTGAGACATCTGCAGTTTGATTAAAAGCATGAAAAATAAGCACAAATATTTTTGCACCTGGAAGGATAAGACAAAGATTTACTGTCACTGAATGTGCCATGAAGTCCTTGTCTTCTGTGCTGCTTAGACTTGAGAATGTCCAATTCATTTTCCATGTCCAGCTATGAATGAAATAGGGAGAAATTACTGTGATTTCTTCAGCTGTTTGAATATTAGCAAATGTTTGTAATGAAAGCTGTTAACACATCAGAAATGAGAGGCTCTTAAACTGGGAAACAGGAAGCTGGTTATTGTCTGCTAGATTTCTCCAGGATCCTTGCACTGTGCTGAAGCAATGGAAAATTAGTGAAAATCCACTAAACCAGTCATTCAGCTGTGCATGCAGAGAGCCAGCATTCCTTATGAAGCCTCATAATATCTCATCCATTTATTAGAGCTCACCAAATAAACTAACAGTTACATCAGTCCCGCAGCTGTTTTCAGGAGGCAACAGCTCCCTGAACCTGAAACTTTGACTGCTGACAAGAAGTTGCTTGAAGCAGAAATGTTATTGAGAAGCCACCTTCCCTGTAGCATCCCTGCTCCTGCTGCCACCTCCAGCTCGGCGCCTCCATCTGCCTGGCTGTACCGTGGGGCGGCGATGCCAGCAGGCTCTGTCCACCAGGGCCAGGATGCTGCTGAGTTTCTCATCAAACACCCTGTGCTGCAGGGACTCCTTCCTCCAAGTGCTGCAGACAGCCCTGACTGTGAGTTTGACAGGCGTGCACTTGCCTACGTTTATAATGAAGATGCTATTGGCAGAACCTCCACAGGTTGGGATAAGGTGATTTCTTTCGCCAGAGATTTACAAGATTTCACAGGAAAACCTTCCTAGCCTTTTCAGCATGTTTTTTAGATGATGCCACAATGCCGCCATTGCTAGTATTCAGCTTCAGAAAAGGTTCCTGAAATATTTCTAGCCTCTGACTCTTCTCTGTATTTTTGATAAAGTAGTAGAAGAACTAGATATTTACTGGACCCCCTACCCTGCCAAATCTCTCTCCGTTTACATTTCCTTATCTAATTTTGTATTTCCTGTTGTAGGCCACCAATTGCAGTTGTATGTTGTGAGATATAGATACAATGCATTCCTTTGGGGGATAGAGCACAAAAGTAAGTTGTTTCCTTTTTTTACTCCATTTTTGAACTATTTTCTTTTGTGAATAATCAGTATTGTAGCAGTTCACTCTTTGCATTTATAGCTGTGCCTGATAACGTTTGCTGAAGCTGAAATGCAAGCATAGTATTCATACTTTTTCCTAAATACTTCATGCACTCATCCTAGCATCCTAGCTCTTAGTTGGACTAGAATATCAGACCATGTTTCAAAGTGTTTTTAATGCTGCTTTTTCAGTGTACTTCCAAACAGGCTACCTTTTACCCACAGTAATGTAATATATAGAGGCAGGAGACAGAGAAGCTGCCACAGCTGAAGAGATGACCAGTGCTTGTGACTTAAAAGCAATATCTTATACTTTATGCACTGTAGGTAAATCATTCATAGTTGTGCTTGGCCAGTTGTGCAACATCTTATCTGAAGGAGAAAAATTACTGTCTGACTCCCACAGAGTATCATTTTCTGGCCTAATGCATGAGAAAGCTCTACTGCTATTTGCTTAAAGAAATAATTTTTTTCTTCCAATCTTCTACTTTACTCAATTGGAATTAAGTATTTTCTGTAGTGCCCAGCAGTTGAAGGGTGCACATTTACCTGGCCTTGGTTCTGGCACTGTCAGTGCATTCAGTGTAATTGCAGCGCTTTATCTTGTTTATGAAAATGTTGTTTGCTTTTATCTACCAAGGGTGGCATCCAGGAATGCTACATTTATGCTGTAAATATAGACACCAAAAAGTCTCAGAAAAGCTAAACATGAGAGTATGCTTTATTGCAAGCATGACAGTAGAAAGCTAAAAAACTTCTTCCTCTTTAGCCCTCAGTAGTGTCATGCTGCTCTAGCTATAGGAAAGGCTGTGCAGGGGTAGGGAGCCATGACGTTCCAGCCGTGCTCCTGTAAGTCGGATATTTGCAGCTGAGATAACTAATCCTCTCATCTGTTCTGTGTTTTAGGAAAAACAGTGAAGATAGCTGCTGTCTAGGCACCATGACTGACTGCTATGGACTGATCACATAACATCTTTTTTTTAGCAGCATTATTCACATGAATTACTAACTTCAGCCATGAAGCCACGCAGTAGATTGCAGAACTCTGTTATCTCACATAATAAATTAGGTTTAGTAAACCAAGCCTTAAAATAACTGTCTCATTTGAAACTCTGTCTTAGGTTTTGAGGTCATATTTTTTTACAAATTAACCTGAAAACACTTCTGGGATGAGTAATGTTGAGAATGATGTACATTTCCCTTGCTATGGGCTAAATCTTCCATCCTGCCAACTGTGCCTGTGAGGGATGTGTGTGTAGACGTAAAGCAGAAATGCCTTGCACCCACGGCTCCTGGAGGTGCCCAGTATCTCTGCACTCTGGGAAGGCTTGGCTGGTGCTGGGAGAGGGGGGGCTTGCTCTTATGGAGCATCCCAGATTTTTAGCGTCTTCATCTCCCCTCTGCTGGGAGATGGGTATAGATACAGAGGCTTCCTTGATCCTCAACATCTTTGAAGTGATGCAAATCTGGAATGTAACTAGGCTGTCTTTTTTCTCCCAGCTGACGGTTTTGCTCTGAATGCATCAGTCCACAGAAGTCTGTGGAGGAGAATGAAGGTGGGGACATGTGCATGTCTGAAGCTGCTGTCTCCAAGTGGCCTTTGGGTCCACAAAGCCAGAACAGCACATTCATGGTAGGTCCTGGATTAGAGAGTTTTGTTTTACAAAGAAACAAACACAAAGCATTTTAGCTAGTGTTGGACATAGAGTGACATTAAAAAGCTCTCCTCCTGCAGTCTAGTTAACATACTTAGTGTCATACCATTATGCTTCTTGTTAAGAATATTTAAAAGCCTGAAGGACTCAGCACTTCTGCTTCTTTACAGAGGAAAACACTTAGAATAAAAGAGGTGAAATGTTTTGTTTAGTATGAGGCCAAAACTCCTTAATTCTTATATCAAAGGACCAGAAGCCCCCTTCAGTGAAAGAGTTGTTCATTTTGTCATACTGCTTGTGCATAACATATTTGCTTAGCTTACCAACAAGGTAATTTTTCGGGTTTCGGTTTGGATTTTGTGTTAAGGCCTGAATGAAGACCATTAACTTACTTCACTTAGGCCACCAAGGACAACTACCTTTGTAATAGTGTTGTTGGATAGGACATCTGAGACTTGGAGCATTATTGAAGAAAAAAGTGTTTGAGATGATGTCCCATTTAACGCAGCCATTGTTAATAAAATTGCAAGTGCAGAGTCTGATTTTGTTGGCTTTAGGAATGTTCCTAGAAATGCCAACTCAGTATGTCTGTTTCTAAACTAAAATTAGGACCAGAATGATAATATCGTGATTTTACTCTTATATAATAGTGACATAACAGTGTGACAGAAAGTGACATAGACACATAAAGAAAGCCCATTTTTTTCCTAATCTACCAGAATGTGTTATGTCAACAAAAAAAAAGTACTTTAATTAAATTTCTGAAAAGAAATCTCCTTGGAAAACACTGCCAGGATATAGCCACAGGAGAAAGACAGAAGAAGGGACTAGAAGCTGCTGAAGTAAAGGAGAACAATGAAAATAAAAAGCATTGTGAACCTATAGAGGGTTAATGTATTCATGTATATACATGTGGGTGGATTTTCAGACTTCGTGGCAGAAATTATTTTATTTCTTCTGTATTTTTGTTAAGGAAAATGCATATGATACTTGTAAGCACAAAAAGAAAAGACAGTAAAGAAAACTCAAATATTTCAGAAAATTCAAGATCAAAAAAAGAATAAGAAAACTGGTAAAATTTAACAAATTTAGCTGAATGGTCAGAATAATGGTTCAGTGTTGACAAATGTAACATAAGAAGGAATAATTTGAGCCACCAAAATACATCATTATTGTCACTCAAGAGGAGACCTGTGCCTTCTACTGGATGGTTCAATGAAAGCCTCTGCTCTGTATAGAGTAAGGGTCAAAGAAACAAGCAAACTGTTAGGATACAAAAAGATTGGGAGAGAAATAATGCCAAAAATCATGTAATGTCATTAAATAAATCAGTGGTATGCCCTGAACTAAAGTACTATATTCAGTTGTGGTTATCCTGCCTCAAAGAGAATGTCATAAATGGATGAAGTATAGAGATGGGCAATATAATTGATTAGAACCATGAAAAGCCCTTCATTTCAAGACAAATTAAAATGTTTAATTTTTTTTTATGAGAGTGAAGATGACTTAGATGGGCCACTAGTAATAAGGGGTACACTCTATATTTATTTAGTAAGGCAACAAGTTAAGAAGTGTAATGAAGTTAGTAATTATTCCAATACATAATTTTCCTTTGGAACTCATTGCAACTTGGTGGGCAAGATATCAGCTGAATGCAGACTGCAGTTAGATCTGTATTTAAAGAAACGTATCACCTGTGCTGCAGTCCACAGAGTTAAAAAGTTTTTTTGAGTTACAGAGTACCCCAAGAGTGAACATTAGCCAAATTGTAAATGAGAGCATTAAGAAGGAACCTTTCCTATGGGCATGTTATTTTGTAAATCCTTACTCCAGGGCTTCTGGCAGCTCTCCCTGAAACACATCTAGTACAGGCCACTGTCGGAGAGCATATCTGAGGAGATGGACCATTGCTCTGATCCAGTGTGTCAATTCCTATGTTGAATCAATGATACAGAGATGAAAGGTTCGATATCCTATTATCAGTCTCTTGAACCATCAAATTCTCCTCCTCTTCCCCATTCAACTATTGATTAAATTAGATGCAGCAAGGTAAATGGGGACAGGAAAGAAATTCCTTATCTTAGCAGAGCTCTTTGTCTGTGTGCTTTAGTCTGCATTATAGGAAGATAGTAACCCCAAACTACTGAGCAATCTGTAAACTAGATTTTTTCACAGCAGCCTATCCACACAAGGATCCCACTATTTGGTTATTATTTTTAAGGCCATTTAATCTTTTATTATTTATAGACATGTAAGTATGTATTTGCTGCTCATTACATGCTGCAGTTCTGGAGCAAAAACGAGGTACAAAGAGACTGTGAAGGACAAACCCCTACCATTCATCTGTATACATGTGCCATGCTGGCTGCTGTATGTTTTGGAAAGATTCTCTGTAGATTCACCAATCTAAAGAAATAATGAGCTTAAAGCAGTGGAACCTCTGAAAATAGTTGGCAGTTAGATAATGATGGCTATGCTACAGAATCCAGAGATCTTGGTGGTGGAGGATGAATGATGCATATAATGAAAAGAAGGCTGAAGCCGATCACCTTCCCTGTTAGTATAAACACGTAAAATGCAATTCGCTGTGATGATGGTGGTGGGGCATTGCATAATAAATTATCTGTCTGGATCATAAAGGCAATTTTTTATGATAGAAAAGTTTAATAGAAAATATATGTAAATGAGTATAACTTACCAAATGATGCTTTTTGACTTGAGTGTAAGAGGAGAAAATAATTTCTTCTCCAGCACATTTGCAAGTTGAGCTGAAAAATGTGTATGAGTTCCACTTTTCAATTTCACTCACATTTTCAGACATAGAGGATAATAGATTAGTTAAGAGCTGTGTTTTATTGCTGTAAAACTGCTCAATATTGTGCAAAATTTTTGAAAGTGCTATGAGTGAAAGTTAGTGGTGAGGAAAACGTGGTGGAAATTGCTAATTAATAGAGGAGCAGGACACAGCCAAGTCACATTCCAAATTTACCAGGGCCTTGCCTGGGCTTAAAATTGAGCTGGGTGGCTATAAATGAAGATTGTCCTTGCAGAGAAGATTTAATAAGCAGAGAGCTCCAGTGGGGGGAAAAAGCCAGATAAATAAACAAAATGCTGGACAGTAACGCACCGGGGAGAGACAGGAAGGCTCTTGTGTTTCCCACAGCCCACAGAAGTGTTATATGAAAGGTGCAGCCAGGCTTTGGACAACACTCTCAGGACTGTGGTGTGATTTTGGGTTGTCCTGTGCAGGACCAGGAGTTGGACTTTGATAATCCTTTTTGGTCTCTTCCAACTCACCTGGTGGGACTCTTCTTAAGGACCTCCTCTTCCGAAGATGAATGTGTTTTGAGACATTGTTCAGACTGGAATGTCTTTATTTCCCTAGGTTTAACTACTAATAAAAAAGGGAGTGGGTTGTTCTGGTGACAGTGCAGGGTTGGTTTGGGTTTTTTTTGTCCACGGTGTTGGCCATATTTTGAGCAAATTTGTAGTGGGGTTTCTTTTAATAATTTCAGTGAAATGTACTTTATTTTATATATATGTGTGTGTGTTTATATAAAAAGAAAAAAAAAATCAATCCTATCTGTGAGGACCTTTCAACAAAAAAGTAGTTTAATATTCCAACATAAAATTGTGATTTAATATAGAAAAGTAAGATTCAATGAAATTTTCTAAAATAATTTCTAAGTAAAATTTACACATCGTAGACAGCCAGAATACTGATTAAAAGCACCAAATTGACATTTTGAAACATAGCAGCTTAAATCTTTGTTTTGTTTTGACATTTTGATGCAAAATGTAGATATTTTTGTGTGACATTTCCAAAGCAAGTTGGGATGTTTTTGGTAACTGTCCTGCAAAAGTGTTTTATGATTCAACAAGCAAATGTCAAACTTTTAGAATTCCCATGCAACATAAATTCCATTGGTTGATCAGCTCTTATTCATGCCCTTTGAAGAAGAGTTGAGCCTATCAACATAATAGAAATCTGTATTTCCACACAGAAGTTTCAGTTCAAATTTGAGTTCTACCAGTCTCACATAATTTTCCTTTTTGGCAAATTCTGTTGAGAAACAGTGGGTGTAATATTTTGTCAGTTAGAGATTTTTTTGTGCTAACAGAAAATCAGAGACAAAAAGCATAAAAATCATATTTCAAGAGGAATCTAGGATATTATTTCATTAGGTGAAACTAGGAGTAATTATCTTTATTTAGTCAAACACCACACTGTCCCCACCTAGACACAAAGTAAATAAATCATCACAAAATAATTTTATCTTTGTCTCAGCAATGCATTATTCATTTCTGGCTAGTGGGTAGGTGTCCCAGATGTGGAAGCTGTATAGGGCTCTCTTGGCTGATGCCAGTCTTGTTACCAAATGCCAAAGCTGAAGCACTGGTTTTCTAGAACCACATCAGTCATATTAAATGGCAATAAAAACAGCAAAGCACCACATTTTTGCAGAAAGGATGAGTTGCCCATCTGAAAATGTTATGATTGCTCTTTCTGAGTAGATTTGGGTAATAAAGCAACCTATGCCTTTAAGGAGGTGAACAGAGCAGAACATGCTGCTTAGGGCTGGGATCTCCCAGGGTTGGGTCAGGAGTTAGAATTTGGTTCTAGTAATGACAAGGACCCAGAGCTGGATTCAGAGAAACTGGACTCTGAAGCCTCAGCCATTAGCATTTGCTGACCTGGGAAGGAATTTGGTTGTCTAAACAGAATCACTCTGACACAGATTTCTGGGCTTCATTAATTTCCTCTGTACAGTTACCTAAATTCACATAAATGAATGGAAACATAAAAAAGTCTTAATGTGAATGTTTCTTTGTTGAAGAGAAGCAAGAATAAGCCATTTTTTAGATATTCTCACCAGAGTTGGAATTCTCTTTTTTTTGGTATCAAGATCTACAATATATTTATTTTTTAAAAATTTAAAAAAAATATATAAGAACCAACATGAGAGAACAACAAATCTGCTAGAAATCCACTAGTAACATGAAAAGCAGTATGGCTGTGCTCTGCTGAAATGGTTAATAAGAAAAGGAAAAAAAGAAAATTAGACCCTTTATTCTAGAGAGCATGCATTTATGCAAAGAGGATGTTTAGCTGGGGGTGAAGAGATGAGGACTTGGCTAGTTATGAACTTGTAGAATAATCATGGGAAAAATGATGAAGTGTTCTAGTGGTATAGTAATGACATACATAAAGCAAATGTGTTATGATTAGATCAAATTGCAAAGAGAAATGAGTAAATGTTGAGAACAATGCCATGTTCAATGTGTAAACAACACATCTCTCTCCTTAGCTGGGGTTGTTATAAGCAAGCAAGAGTTAAAAATACAAGAGCAATTTTTAGAGGCAACCTCATGACTGGCAATCAGTGCTAATAAGATTCTTTTCCTCTTGCAAGATTCACAGAAAGCCCTCAATCCATGCCGAGCACATTCAAAGGCAAGGGACTAAGCGCTCCCCTTACAGGTTCATTATCATTCGCAGGTTATCCCAAGCCAAGTGAATCAGGAAAGCAAATGAATTAGTGAGAATTAAGGAGCCTCTGTGGTCTGAACCCTCTCCAAATCTCAGCTAAGATGAAAGGTAGACGCTGATGTCTTGTGTCCCAGGGTTTTCAGAATTGGAGCCCCAGTGCCAAGCCGCTTCCTCCAGAGCCTTGCAGAAATGTGCAGGCAGTTAATGTTGCCTAACGTCTCCTGACCGTGGGTTCAGCCATGTGGGAAAAGTTTTACGAGGCTGCAAAAACCAAACCCCCTTTCACTCACAGTTAATTACAGAAGAGTTGTTATAGCACCTCGCTGTCAATGAGTCCAGCGAAAGCTCACTTTCATCTCGCTCAGTAATAATCAAAGGTACTCGGGTAATGTCTTAGTACGCAATAATATCAAATGAGGTAGTTAAAAGACAGATCTAAAGCACATTGAAGCACTAACAGTACTGTTTCATTGGAAGCAATATCTTAAATGATAGGATTTGTACCTGACATGAATTGGGATCTCCAGTGTTTACTTCCCCTATTTTCATCTGTCTGAAATGATGCAGCAGCTGACAATCTTTTAATCATATACTTGTTCTCAGTTGTTGTGATACAATGATCTTCTGAGAGCAGCTATGGCCTTAAAGTACAATGGTTTGGAAAGATTTCAAAGAAAAACAGTTTGTTTTCATTAAATACTTGTTACTGCTAATTATATTTGATCATTATAAAGAATACAGTTTAATTAAAGAAGCATGTCATCTAGAAAAAATATTTGTTTTCCAAAGGATAACAGTATATCTTTGCATTTGTAAGTAGGGTGTGGAAATATCAAGTGAAAAGCGTGCAGATATATTTGTTTGTGGGTCTGTGTGTGTTTGCACGTGTGTATAAAAAGAACCAGTATTGCTTTTGGGAGACTATAGGTTTGATATGAAAAAGAAATCTATTCAAAAGAATGTTTCAAATTCTGATAATGATATTATATTTAAATAGCTGTATTGTATCATATCAGTTGATACATTTTTGTGTGTTTCAAATTATTTAACATAAGTAATTATCTACAATAAAATAACACTTGGCAAATGACATTAACTAGTGTTTTCACAGCCTAGGTTTGTATCAATATTTTCATCAGATGTATTTCTCTGCCATGATTTTTAATGTTATCTGTTTCATGAACGAAAACAGTTCAGTATGAAATTACATGTTTTTCATAATAAATGTATGGCTTTAATTTTTTTTTTTTGCAAATGATATTTTTTCAAGGTTAGTTTGAAGGAAATTAATAGAAAATGAGGGCTGATAATTCTGCATGTAACTGAAATCTTGAATTCACATACAAACGTACATAATTTTTCCTTTAAACAATCATGTTGGAAAATTTTCTAGTTTTTACTCCCCCTCTTCATATAATTCCTGACTCATGACCTCCTATCTACCAGTCAGGCTTGATGTGCATGACTGTATCTCATTTATAATAATCATGATCTTTACAGAGAGATCGATTAAAATATTATGGTTCTTTTAAAGTCAGAATGCATATCAAACGAAGCCTCACTTATAAAATAGAGGAAAAGCTCAGGCTTTTGCAGTGTCTCCTCAGTGTGAATAAGATGTTGTAAAAATCTCTTAATATTCAAAGACAGTTAATCATTAAAGAGGCAAATATGTTAATACGTTTTTATCACAATTGAAAATGCTGTTAGTGGCTCTCTGGATTACACTGCTCTATATACACTACATTTAACACAGTAACAAAATGAGTCCTTGTCCTGAAATTTTTGGGTTTTCTTGAAAACCACCCCCTCCAAAATAATATGTAGTTTAAATTAAAAGCTAATATATTTTAAAGAAATGTTTTCCTTTAGTATGCATTCTTGTTCTTATAAAAAAGTATTTTAGAAGCTACAGAATATTTTAATCCCTTTTTTTTTCCCACGTAAAATTGCTGCATGGAAAAAAACCCTAACATTTTTAAAACTGAGGTTAAAAATATCTAGAGGCTTGAACAGTGGACAATTTCTTTTCCTTGTACTTATAATTAAATCTTTTTTTGGGGGGGGTGAGGGGAGGGAGGAGGGTGTTAGTAATCCCAGCCACTACATTGCTTGCAGAGAAAATGCTCTGAGACTTAAAGGAAAGATAAAGGTGAACTGCAGGATAGTGTTAAAATTCAACAAATCTCATTCTTAATTCTTTACCATTGCAATGTTGTTAATTTGCTAGTATCTTTTTTATTTGCACTAAGCCTTGTGCATTTGTACATGGAATTTGTACATTTTTCTGTTTTTATAAATTAGATGAAAGAAACACTTCAATTGATATAATTCTACCCACTCTCTTCCTAACCTCTGTATCGTGAGAGGGTTTTATTAATAGCATTTTTTAATACTGCTCTTGTTTTTAATCAGTTTCCTCTAGGTTAGTTTTATGTATTGCTTTTAGTCAATTCTATTTATGTTATTCAAAGAATTAAAGATAGCGGATGCAGGTAAAATCCTTTTGAGAAAGACGTGAGCATATGACAGAAGAAAAAAGAAAAAACCAAAACAAAACAAAAAACAATTAGAACAATCTCCCAGCCAGGATGAGGCTAGAAGGGAGCGAAGCACACAATACCCTCAAGTGTGTGCTCATGTGTGTGTGGGAAGAGCTTCATAATACCAATATTATTTAAAATGGTGTGGATCTGCGGCAGCCTGCAGCAACAGCAGCATCAGCCAGTGCTGCGCCAGCGAGGCAGCGGGCCCTGCCCTTGTGCTGGCCACAAATGACCAGTGAAATCCCAGAGGCACTCTTGAATTTCTGCATTCTCATTTCATCAGCTGCAAAATATCTGTCACTCACGTCCCACACTGGGCAAAGTGACACCTGCCAGTCTCAAGAACAAGGACAAATTAATGTTCCTCCACCAACTGCGTCTCAGAAATGAGTGGCGAGCGGCGGCGAGAGCAATCAACAGCTCGAGTACATTGTTAAAGTTTGCAATGCATTGCTGGGGGTTCCTTTCAGACAAGGTAATTTGCAGCAGCTGTTGTCGGTTTGTGCTGTTATTGAACACGTGTGCTGCTGATTTCCCTCCTAATGAATCTTTTAAAAATATTTGCAAAATGTGTGCAAAATTGCATTGCTGAGGTTTCATGAAGCTGCACAACAAGGTGGCTCATTTTAAACAATGCTTGGGAGAGACAGTGCAGCAGCTGCCAGACGAACGTGTAAGCCAGGCACCCACCTTATCCGCTCCGTTTTCCTAGAAATCACTCAGAAATATTTCGGATACTAGGTATAAAATCTTCAAAAAACCCCAAACAACAAAAAACATTTCTGATGTCTGTCATCGTGTCATATCATGTTATGCGATATTGTATCTGCTTGTGATAAGATGCAACATGACAGGATGTAATGCAATGTAACATATAAAAAAATGTAAATAATCCACTTTTGGGGATTAGATATCTGCTGTCAATTCCTATAGCAGGAACCTGAACTGAATTTACTGAGGCGGATGGGAGCTCAGCAAACACCAAACTATGTGGTGGTGTTTGCAAACCAGCACACATCACAGTTCACTGCCTCTCCCAATTACTTTTGGATAGTTTGGCTCGTATATGACTGTATTACGATGTTAAATAGAAATTCTTGTGGTGAACAGTCTTGTGACTCAATAATTTTGTTAATTATCACTGCCTACAGCAATCACTTCGATGATGACTGGCTATTAGTAGCTGTTTCTACATTTTAAAACACACTTGTTGGAAATAGCAGTAGTATTTTTCGTAGTAAAACTCATAGTGTGAACACAGAATTGTACAGTATATATGACATAACTGGGGGAAAAAATTCAGTGCTTTGGGCCAATAAGAAACTGATCAGGACAGTGCAGCCTCCTGGGGTCTCCCTGAGGCTGGAGACCTTCCTTCTTTTGGTGGCACAGCTGTATCTGTCTGTAAGTTACTGACCAAAAAGCACCTACATTTTAGGATTGGACAGGCTCGGCCCCCTTGTCTCGCAGAGGAAGTTCAGCAGTGCTTTCTGCCAGCTGGAGGAGTGGACTCGGGCACGGAGCAGGGCTGTGAGCAGGCTGTGCCAGTGCATGTCTGAGGAGCCAGAGGGCTGTGCCAAGGAGGGTGGGCATTTGAAATGTTGGTGAATGTAGCCTGAATGCTCTGGGATATTCTGTAACAGTGGGGAGATGGCTTTTGAAGTGTTGCACCAGGTACTGATGATCTGGGGAAATTAATAGATCCAGATTTGCCTTAACACAGCCAAGGGTAGGGAAATGGGCTTATAGGAGTGGGAGGGATGCATGCTCCCCTGAACTCCTCCCAGCATAGCCTGGTCTCCCTTCCCCTCTGCCCCTGCCTTCCTCCTGACCCACTGTGGCAGCTGATTCCAGCCCAGAATTCACCTATTTGTGGGTCCAGGGCCTGGGGAAAAGAAAACCAATCTGATGTATTTCACCAGTAATTAAGTGCTAATGATGTTTTAGAACTTGCTTTTTATTTTCTTTCAACAGAAGACAAATGCCACATTGTCTGAAGCCTGGACTGCACCACAGGCACTTGGCAAAAATACCTCCTTACTGCTACAAGAACTTCACCCCCACTATGTCTGACTGTGTTGGGAGCGCGAGCAGAGATGAGTGGACAGCATTTTAAGTGCTGTGTATATTCAGTGTTCTCTAAGCAGGGTTAGATAATATGAAATTTATAAAGCCCCATTCTCTCTAACTCGAAGGTTGCCCACCTTGGTAGCATTGATGCCATTGAACCAGCATTAGCAGCAGTGAGGGGTGGCTGTAAATTTTGCCTCATGTGGACAAGGCTTACAAGGTAAGCAGGCAGACCCCCAGCTGCAACCGCATGCCCAGGAATGGAACCTTTTATTTGCTGTCATAGTGATGACTTTTAATTGTCCCAATAAACAAGCTTTTAAAAAGCTTCTAAAATGTTCTCTAATAACACACTTTGGTCTTTAGCCATAGAAATGCAGAAATAATTAGAAGTGCCATTGTGTACAGTGCCTTCTGGACTGGGCTGAAGGTGAAGGAGAAAGTATCATGCTATCCTTGTCAGCTGCAAGGGTAATTACTGCTGGCTGAAATTACTCAACATTTGTTTATAAGCTCCCCAGAGCATGCTGTAAATAGATTGTCTGTTATAGTCCAATCACATTAAAACGCTGCTCCTTGCAAACTGCTACCTCCTGTTTTCTGTAAGCTAGACAGAGAAAGCCTGCTGCTCACTTATTGAGCACCAAGCACTGAAGAGCTATGTTTAATGTGATTGTTTTCATTAGCTCTTCTCTGTCTGATATTACATTTATAGTTTTCTGAGCTTGAAGACTGATGTGTTGCATTGCTTTCATTTGCTGTAGTAAGAGTGAATAGCTTTATTTCTGGAGGCTGTATGCAACAGTTGATGGGAATTTTGGAATAGCAAAAGAGTGGGAATTTCTACAGACAACTTGTTCTGCTCTTGGGCAATGGTGTTTTTCTATTTGCCTTCTAAATGCTCCTGCACCAGCTCTACTAGTGGTCGTGTTGCCTAAATTGTCCTTTGAAGGATGAGAAGTATTTTCATAAAAGGTTAGAAAGAATGTATTTTCCTTAGCACTGAATTTCACACTACAGCATTGTCCTGTCCATTATGACCTGAGTTGTATGAAATAGTGATGCAGCCACAGCCTGTCTGTTTGATTTGCTCTCAGCATGATTTACCACATCATATCACAGCAGCTCAGGTATTTCCAATAAATATGGGGACAAATTCATCGCTGACATATGCAGAGAGAATTCCATTGCTATCGATAGAGTTGCATTTGCTCCTACCAAGGTGAATCTGGCCACTAAACTGAAGATTTAGGGGAAACAAATAGAATTTTGCAAAAAAACCCCAAACCTCAAAATAACCCAAACCATAAAAACAAAAACCTAACATCTTCCATCTCCATATATTAAAAAAATATAAAAAATAAAGGCAGCACATAGCCAATACTAGGTATCAGAGGCAGAAATTTGTAGTCTCTGTTTCATGAGTAATTCATGAGAACACACACAAAGGGTATTTCAGCAGAACTCATTTTTATTTACCACTGATTATTCCCCCAAATCGGTACTGATTATATATAGAACAAAGTGTGGACCCATCATGTCACATTTATTTGAAAAGGTTAGTAACAACAAGCTGCCTTGCATACCCCCATAACTGGAAAAAAAGTCTAGACATTAGTGAATTCAACCTGATTTTCTTAAAACACAGACACTGCAGTGATGTAAATCCTCATGGAAGACATTGCAGCGATGACAACTTACACCAGCACCTGAGCTTCTCTTGAAATAACACAACAAAGCAGCAATGTTAGTGTCCAGTAGAGAATTATTAAAGGAACACAGATAATTGGAAGAAAATAAATGACCTGGGTAGAATAGCTACTATTAAATGAAGTGCAGGTAAATCACTGTCCTGGATACCTTCCAGCCTCATGTCCTAGGTGCCTTTCTCCCTAATTTTAACATCTGCCTAAAGCTTCAGTTCTCTGCAAACAAGTCAGAAAGGAAAAAGAATTGAGGTTTGGATATTCACATTCCTTTCTAACTGGAATCATTGCCTGTGGAAAACTGTCCTTCTGGGAAAGATGCTGGAGTGCTAGAAATGATGATTCAATTGCCCATTAAGATAATTCCTGGAAGTACTACTTTCTTGAGGCTGTGTTTCCAGGAATGGCAGTCATGGAATCACTGCTCCGACAGTGCGATAGGTATCTCCAGAAGTGGACACAGCAGGTGAATATTTCCAGTTACCACAAGTAATACACCAGAGGTTAGATCTTGTGGTTATCTTTATTTGCAAAAGCTAACTAGTGCAGCATATTGCAGTCCTTTGATGATGAACTATAGCAATTGTTTTGCAATAAACGGAAGCTTCTTTGCAATCCAGGTAACATTTTTTATGTTCCTATTCCTGCTTTTTTGTGCTATTAGAGAAGCAGTGAATCTTTAAAGAGAAACTTCCTACAGCTAAAAAAGACATTAAGGGGGAAAAAAGCTGGGAGCCATAGTGACAGGTACAACTAAGGCTGTATCCTTCGGTTCCCTGGAAACCAGTCAAACACTATCTCATCTTGCAATGGTTGTGTCTGATCCTCTGCTTCAGACATCTTCCTAATAATGGCAACTACAGAGGTGACTCTCTGCAAATAAGGGCTTACAGCAACTGGACATCCATCATATATCTCCAGAGCAACATTAGACCACCCTAATGGGTACTCCCGTCTTCATTATGATATTAATTCTCTAAATTTCCAAAGTGATTTCATTTGTAAAATGACAAAGGCTGGCTGCTCAGGAGACAAAGTGTTTTCATCCCCCTCCTGCATGCTTGCAAAGGCTTGCTCTCTTTAGTCTTTGGGGGAAAAGAAATTTGATAGCATCAGATCTCTTGTGATACACAAGGCTGCCTAACAGCTACACCACCTGCCAGCACCGCATGCCTGCCCATCCAGCCTGAAGATTCTAAAGCAATGGTTGATGAGTAGAACATAGATGTTGGGGGGGGGAGAAGGGGGCAGCGGGGGACGGGTTGAAGCTATGCAGGGAGAAAATAGAAGCTGTATAAAATACTCAGTGTGAAAGTGAGGCAGGATTGAGGGTAAGGGTGAGGTCAGAGCCAAGGCTGGGAACTGAATCAATCTGACCAAGGTTGGTTTGGTTAGATTAGGTAAAAGCATGATTTTCTCCCTGGTGTATCAAAGCCTTTGCTGTGGCTACAAATTCACTGACAGCCAACCAAAGCAAGCTTCTCACAAAGAGGCAATTGTTTGCATAGCTCCTCGTCTCCAAACTCTTGAGGATTAAATAAAATAGAGATGGAATTAAAAAGGAATCAGTAAACCTGTAATATCACTAGATGTCTTGCTCCAAATAGTGACTAAATAGTGCCTGACTGAATAATAGTGAGGAATTAGGAAGTTCTTTTAAGGGCAGTGATAATTGTAACATGACTGGTGAGTAAAGTTGGAAGCAAAACAAAACACTATTTAATGCACTGAAAAGTGTAGAAGACACATCACTATTCTTTATCCTGCTTTAAGAAACTAGCCAATCTTGTAATTTTTCTGGTTCTGGATTTCCTTTCATTTACGCCTGTTCACTCCTGTTGCTGTCTGCCATCGAGCTTGCACAGATAGTGTGAGAGGAGACTCACACCAAGGAATCCAGTTCCTCTTCCCAGCAAAGACCACCTTCAGCTGCAGCTGATTTTAGTTGTTCTGTGAGTACCCTCTCACCATCTCATTCCCTTTGTTCTTGCTTCCCTGCTAGATCTCTATTGTACCAGCTACTTCTACACCCCCTTCAGTGGTGAATCTCAGTAATCAGGGTCAGCACGTGGTACTGGTGTAGCTGCATGGCTCCCAGTTTTAGGGCATCCTGCATCCCCAGTGTTCTTCAACTGGCAAGAAGATAGCAAAGAGCCTATAGGGGATTGCAGCCCAAAAACACATCCCCACGTCTCACATGCTGGCTCGCCAGGCACAAGGACAACGTGGCTGCTCTGTGCAGATGGTGATGCGGGCAGCTTTTGGGGGACTGTGCTGGGCAATGTGACACTCAGAGTGGCGTGTGGCTCTGCATCCCACCACTGCCTTTCATCAGGCATTTACTGCAAATGGGGATTTTCATTAAATGTTATAAATGTGTGAAAGTGCTTCCATCTCACAAATTTGAAAACATCACTGTAAAATCTCATTTAAAACTAAATTAATTAGCAACATTAAAAACACTGAAGAGGATAATTTTTTTTTTCCCCAGAAGAAGCTTTCATGTTTAGGCTAGAGTTAAGCTCCTTTTTTTTCCAATTCTCTCTTTCCTTCTGACCCTATAAATCTTGCATTCTTTGCTGAACAGCCATGCAGCTTCAGCAGGAAACAGACTGCCCCCCTCTTTTCCCTTCTCTGCCCTCCTTCCCCAAATCTCCAGCAATTGTGGCTTAACTTAGTTGTCAGAGACTAGGCTGGAGCTGTAGATTTGAACCCCCTCACACTGAGGAGGTCGCTGAACCGTAGTCAGCTCACCAGTTTCTGGGTGAGTGCTTTAACCACTGCTATAAAAGATGAGCAGCAGCATCACCACCATCCATCTTTAAAAATAAAAAGTAATCCAGTTGTCCAGCCCTCAAGGAACAAAGCGCCTATGAGTCAGAGGGTTTTGCTGAATGTGAATGAGGGTTACAACTTAATGCTTAACTGAAGGCTCTGTGTGCACAGGTTAGTTCTATGGAAATATGATTTTGGATTATTAGCCTCTCTTCATTACTTCCTAGCAGATTTGAACACCGCCTCAACTCCACATACTTTCTGCTAAAAATCCTTATTTTCAGTGGTAAGTTGTGTGCCACAAAAGGAACCTGGATCTTCAACTTGGATGCCTACGTTTTCCTCACAAATCACATCTTTGAATGTATTGTTTTAGACATCAGGGCTGAATTTTAATGCTTTAATGATTCTGCGAGGTGATGACTGACTTGTTTCTGTGTCGTCTTTTAATAGACAAGGGAGATGGAGATGCTCAGAACCTCCTGGTAATATGCTACTTTCCACTTCCACAGCATCATTTTTCTGCACTTCAAATGTTCAGCATAAAGTAGTTATAGTCTGAGGTGGGTTGGCAGCTGTCCCTATCAGTTATTTATGTTTTTTGAAATTTTGCATTCCACAGAGTCAAATTCAAACATGCGGTAAGGAACTCTACTGTGATTGCTTATCTCAGGGATAAACTTGTCTCCATGTTATATGCTTATGATTTTATTGATGGCCCTTTGGCCCCCAAATTAAATTATTAATGGAAAATTCTTTGTCATTTGTTTCTCAATGTCACATGAATGTAAAAGTATTTTTCAGTGCAGCTTCATGGAGAAGACATTCTCCTTTGCACTTAACTTCACCTTTTCTGAAAGAGGTGCTAAACTATCATTCCTTTCCATCTTTAAATAAATACTGTAGTTCCCTGTCTAAGATAAATCCATTGCAGTCACTAGCAATGAAAACTCTACTAACACCCCAAAGTCTGCTTTCTTTTTGCAAAAATCATAGGCTAATTTTTAGGGGCTTGTGCCAGTCTCATGTAAGTTAGTGAATATAAATCCGCTCTGGCATCATACGGTTTCTGTCTTCCATGGCTGCCTTCCAAAAGCTTGAAATTCCAACCTAATGTGTCACTTCAGTATGGACAACATACTGCATGATTTGTTAGGGGAAAAAACATCCCATTTCCTAAGCATTTTGAATGCTCTGTATTAATCTAGCACAGAGCTAGAGCACAGCATTATGCTGTGTTTAGGCTTCCTGAACTTACTCTTGACTGTAAGAGCTATAGTATTTTTTGGGGGAGGTCTGTGCTTAGGAACAAGAGGAGCATTGCTTTGCTGTGATCTGGTAAGGTGAAAGCCACTGCGACGGGTGGCTCACCACCTCATTTGTGATGAGGAAAGCCCAGACCCATAAGGACTGGTGTGGCATAGAGATTTTGTTGTTAATTGTATATGACCTTTCTGCTTTCCTGTTAGGGGACAGCAGAGCTATGACCACTTGATATGGTCCATGCTGGCAGTTATGCATGGAAGGGTTGAACTGATCTTTTCTCTTTACAGGCCTGGGGGAAGTGAAAACCTGGTGCACATGCTATTTAGTCGGTTAGCAGGCTAAGTTTCATAAAGACAAAAATGTGGCTGAAAGCCACTTTTATTTGCTCTCTCCACCCAACCAGTACTTTTATTGCTGAGCTCCGGAAGACACAATACAGCATCTGACCAGTGCTCTGCTCTCAGATACCTCTCAAGTAGAAAACAAGTTGTTTGCCATTTTCTTCCCTTGTCAGATCAGGCCAATACACATACTCAATATACCTATCTTGAGAAGTTTTCTTTATTGATGACTCTCACTTTCTCTGCAAACAATATATTTTCTGCAGTACCTGTCCAGGTAAATAGGGTTCACTCTGGAAATAGAAGGAGCAGAACCATATGGGAGAGTATAAAAATGAACTGACCTGAACTATGGTTCTGAAAACACTGTAAATTGTTTCCATACCTTGACAAAGTGTTCATGCTGGTTAGGAACACCTTTGTTGTGACTGGTCTTCTAATTGTCTGTCACCTTCCAGGGAACAGTTCTGCTCATTTTCTAAATTATGACACAGGGAGATAGTTTGCCAGTTTGATCTGGTCTTTCCTGCATTAGCAACAGTTTTTCGTTGCATTCCTATAGAATCCAATACATGAAAAACCTCAATGTTTGCTCAACTTTTTTTAATGTTTATGTGATATCTGCTTTCAGTGGTATTTGAACCAGTGGCAGTGGAGAGGTGTCACAACCTCATTGGACTCTGGAGTGTGACTATACATATATGTTGCTGGTTTGATTCATAGTGTGGAGATAAGTGCACGTGGTGCTTGTCCAGGCAGCTCTGAAGTAATTTTGCACCCCTTCCATGCATGTATATTTTAAGAAGTCACAAACCTATTGCATATACAACTGTACACAACTGATTATGGATCCATATGATGTCTCTTCAGCGCTGCTCTTTCAGAACATTGCCATTCTGGAGCGTAAGTACACTGTGAAAAATTCTGTTAGCATATATAATTTACCAGGAGAAGTAGAGGTCCCACATTTAAAAAAAAAATAAATGTGTAGAGTACAAATATGCTCCAAGCTTGTTGTTCTTATCCTGTATTTTTATTAGCTCTGTAGACGGTATTTGGTTTTTTGCTGTTTGGAATGGTAATAACAGGAATTACATCTCCTTCAGTAAGCAAGTGTTTTTAATATAAATAGGATTTGTAGATGCTAATTAATAATGCATTGTATCTACACTGAATAGTGGATACTGTAACCCTTAAATGGAAAGGACTGCATGTAGGCTGGTCACTTCAAATCTAGACTTGTCAGGTATTCTCTGTGCACCAGAGCGATGATGCCTTTTGAAGAAGATGTCTTTATTCTGCAGTTCAAGATGGCCAACACCCAGGCATGATATTCTGCTTTTGACCTTGTAAAAATCATTTGCTGTTCTGAAAGCAGGAACACCTCATGATAAAACCATATTAAGTGATAATGACATTTTGCCAAATTGTGCTGAGAATTGCTCTGAGAGGGAGGAAGACATTTCCATTGATTGTTCATCAATCTTCAGATTGTCTTCAAATGATGAACAGCTCAGGATTCCAGCCCTGCATATCCGTGGTGTGAATGTACCCCAAAACCAAGTGGAAGTGGGGGGAATGTGGCAAGGCAGAAAGGGGTAGCTCCAGCCATGCAGACCCACACACAGCAGGACAGGCAGAGGACAGAGGGCAGCCTTCAGCTTCGTGTCCTGAGAAACAATATGATCAGTGTTTGGCTTTGCGGGGCCATTTGTGCTGCTTTCCAGTGCAGGAAGAGAAGGTTGATAGTGATACTATTTACAATTCATTATGAGAAGATTGCAGAAGATTGTTGAAGACAGGAACCACTGACCTCCCATTTCTCTTTCATCTGTAGGAGTACATTCATAAACGATAGTCCACTTTAAGGACACTGGAGTGGAGAATTATACTGGGCTGCTTCTTCTACAATCTTCTCTATCTTTTGGGTCAGCAACATCACTAATTGGCACTTGACAGCACTTCCAGATACTCCTTGTGAATCTCATAGCGTGACTGATGGTTGATTACATAAAGAGAAGAAGTCTCAGATCCATTTTACTCTGTCAAAAACTAGATGCTGCATAGCATGTACCACATCTGGCAATTGATAGCACCATGTTTGTTAAGGTTATCTGATTGGAAGAGCTGCAAGCAATGAATAAGGCAGGAAAGCTGCATGTGATAACCTCCCCACAGTGAAACTGCATGGGCTGACAGTTAGCTTCATGCTTGCCATTTTAGTATTCTGCATTTTTAAAGTCCAGTAGGGAGCTAAAGAAATACTTCCTATTTTCTGAATGCACTTGCAGACAAAGATAACCTTTAATGTACTTAACAGATTATTTTTTATACTGCTGAATTTTTCAAAACAATTTTTCACATCCTAAAATAGTAGAAATTATTTTGATGCCTGAAAGCATTTGAGAGATGAATTCATTTTGTAGTAGAACTACTGCAACTTTTCTCTTGGTGCTCAGAGAAGAATAATCCAAATTTCATGCTCTTTGTTATTGCATGTCTAAACCATAGCTCTTTCTATATACTTTATAAACTAATCTTTTCAAATGCGTGTTCAATACAGGAGAGTAAGTAACCCTGCTTTTCTAATTTTCTCAAAATATGTAGGCTGGTATATACAAAGAAAGAATTGCTATCAGCCCTAATGAGTAAAATATATTTTATTGCGTGTGATTAGTAATGTGTACCTTCTTTGGCACAGTTTACATAGTTTTCTCTGCTGTGGACATCATGCTAGTTAACAGGAGCTTCAATAGCAAGCAAGAAGCTGTATTAGCGCACGCAGTGGACTGGATAGCTCTGACCTGCCATTGAGTGATGGATGTTCTCATAGCAGCTGGGGAAAATAGCATAACAGAGAGAAATATTAGTGTTGCGTTGCATATTTTTGGGCAATATAGGCTTTGAATCTCAAATGCCCTAACCTCGTGTGCATTTCAGCACCGCGTATCGATGAGTGCATTACATAAATCTGAATTCTGGGCAGCATTATGTAGACTTGCAAACCCTTCTTCTCTGAACTCTATTATTTATAAGATTAAAACCCCCGAGGTTTCAAATGGCAGGTTTATTGTCAAGTACAATGTACTTTTCATTCTGAATGGACAAAAGCCTTTGAGCTTACCTGAGTCTGCATGGAAACCTGCCTGCCAGTCCTCAGTGCTACCACATGTATTAGTGGAGGCCAGTCTTTACTCCAGGGGTGTGAGACAAGCATCCTGTAGGGCCCTCCACCTGGACCACTGATACATGCTACTGACATGTGGAGCTCTTTCTTTACAAGCACTGGGTGCATGGCCTCCATCCAGGGCTGCCTCAGATTTAGAAGCAATCAGAAAATGTTGTAGAAAAGAGTTACCCTCTTGTTCAGAGCTGAATTTCGTCTCACTACACCCACAAACAGATGTTGAACCTCACAGATGTGTTCATTCTTGACAGCCATTAAATGAATATGTCATGGGATGGCCACAAAGTATTTGCTCTGTGGTTTTCTACTGTTTGATATTCAAAGGGTGTGGTGAGTCTTTAATGTCATAGATAGAAAGTGAATATAACCAGGGTGGTTTTCAGAAAGGCTTTTCAAATCTTTCTGCTGCAGATCTCACAACTGCTTGTGCAAGTATAGTTCCAAATATCCTAGCAAAATAAACATTTAGGCTGTGGTCAGGTATATTCAGAAGTTAAGGTTTTATAAATTTTTAAATGGGGAAGGCACCAGAGGCTCCTAAGATGGCCATTAGTGATCATATTATGAGGCATTTCATCTGGAGCATTTTAAAGAACCATAGTTGGTCTTTCAAAGTGTCAAATGTCTTTCAGATGTGTTGGTGTTAATGAAACATATATTCATCAATCTTGAGGGTGGGAGGTTTTTACAGCTGCTTACCATTGCTACATATGCACATAAAAATCTCCTCTCTTGTTCTCAAATCACAGGCAAGGGGAAAAAAAGAAATATTTTTTTAACTAAAAAGGAGATATGTTAGCCTCTTTGACTTGAACTGCTCCAGCAAGTGATCTCAAAAAACTACTGACCACCCTGTTTGCCACGTTGTTTTTTTTATGCTAAGACTTTTAGTACTAATGAAGGCACACAAAGAGAAACCAGTTGAAGTTTTGGAGATGTAGCTAACTAACACTTTGTTAGTTTTTGTAACAAAGATAAGAGCTTTTGGACTTTGGACATAAGGATGAAATAAGTAAATAATGGTTAATATAAGAAAGGGCATACAGTTCTTGTTTAATGGATTAATAAGAGCAATTAACCTTGTAGTGCATTAACATTTTAGAATTGAAATATTTGTAAGAGAGTTAGTTTTACATGAAGTGTTCTTGTAAAGGTCAAAGTCAAACTGTATTTTAAAGGAAATTTTAAGCTCAAAAGTTTGTGTTTGCTGGCATTGTCTGTCCAGCAACACTAGGAATGGCCTAAATTTAATACTGGAAAAAATAGATATGGTATGAAATACATAGTTGATCAATAAATTTGCAAGTGCATATCTAAATTGTGCTGTGTGGTACCAATAGAAATTTATGCCAGAATTAAGGGAGAAGCTATTTTATTTAATTTTACTTTATGTTATCTAATTTTTTATTTTGTGCTTCTGAGTCAAAGGTATTTTAAGTCAGGTGTATGATTATTATGCCAACAGACCTCTGGAATCTTTGTTACATTAACAGTAGTGGCAACCATGCTGATTTTAGCATTCAAGTACACAAAATGTCCTAAGTTAGTTTTGGTCACTTCCATGTGCCAATTCAGAAGGAAAACCAATCAAAGAACTGGCTGTGTTTATTGAACAGCCAAGACCTTGATACAGCTATGGCTTACAGATGCTTTGTATAGGCAGGAGGGAAACGATGCATGACCCAGATGGTGAACCAGAGACTGTTGTGAGGATTTGTCCTGAGAAGGTTGGTTAGGAAAGAAGGATTTTAGAGGTTATGAGCATTGATATAATGATTTTAGGGAGTGAGCATTGCAGGGAAAAAAGCATGGATGTTCTTTGTATTTATAAGCAGTGGTTTGAGTTGGTTGGGTTCAGACTTATTGATGCAACTGTTTCAGAGTAAGGTTTTCTCCTCAGAAATATGCCAGGGCACTATATAGGACTGCAAATAATTTTTTACATGGTCTTTGCTCTCTTTTCCATCTTTTTGTAATATTTTAATATCTGTTGGGATTTTACCTTTTAAGTTTTCGGTTTGTAGGACGTGGTTCCTGATGGCTTGGTCACTTTCTGTGGACTCTTCACAGCTGAGGAGGCTTTCAGAGGTGGCAATGACATGATTTTATGGCTCATTCATCTCCAATATCTCCTATGGCTCTGTGGGGTGAAGCTCTTGGCTTTAACAGTTGTTTCCTAACTGAGGCCCAGTAATAAAAAGTGTTTGCCCTTATGTTGCTTGCAAGTTTCCTGACTCTTATCTTCTTCCATATCTGACTAGGAAAGAGGAGAAACCAGCAATGCTTCTGGGATGAACATAACATGCACAAGAATCTACTTTTCCCCCCAGATATTTTCAGCTTTCTCTTTTCTTACCTGAATTCTCATATTTTCTACAGAAATTATAATTTCTTGGGGGCAGGAGCTGTGTTTTATGTGGCTACAGTGACAGCATAGAAAGCCAAGAAGGAATTAGGATGCTATTTGTGAAGTGAGTAGCTTGCTGACATTTAGTTTCAAGTTCTTTAATCACTGTTTCCCTCTCTTTTCCATAAGGCTAGTCCACAGTGGTCATAAAGTATTTTGTAGTATTTAAATTATTAAATTTTTTTCTACATGCTAATGATACTTGCATCTGCTCAGCTGCATGATTTAGGAGAAAAGTCTTCCTGTTATATATCTCAAGTCATCTATGATATCCTTGCCTAGCCCTTGAATACCAGCACAGAAAACAGAATTAGAGAGCAACCAAGAGAAAACTAAATTGTAGGGTTTGTGTAAGATAAGGAAAGCATCTGGACATAATATTTACCATTTACTTATATATGACTGATGTGACAAGAGCCAGCAAGCAGGCCAAGGGTTGATGATACTAGAATCTGTAAAAAAGTATAGGAAGGGAATGTTTGAAGGAAATTACACTCTTAACTAGTGATCAAAGCAGATGCAGAGCTAATCAAAAGCAAAAAAGAAAAGCACTGGACAGCTCAGTATTCATAACAGCATAACCCGTTCATGGGCACACAGAATCATATGTGTATCACTTAGTTTTTGCTGCTAGTGACAATCCAAAGTTTCAAGCTATTTAATCTTTGTTTAGGGGTGTTGCCAATTCTGTAGGCTTCAAAATGAGAATTAGACTTTGCAAAGGTTTGGAAGCTGAGCCGATCATTTGCTTCAGTCTTAGGGCTGATGCTCGCCTTCTCAGAATGGTTCTTTGATATGTACAACATTGTCTCAGAAAAGTCATGGAGATGCTTTAGGGAGAGAAGCACAGGCAGAGGCTGGAGACAGTCACAGATGGTTGGGAAGCCCCATAATCAATAAAAAAATATCATAGGGAGCTTTGGAGAACAACAAAATGGGGGAGGAGAATCAAGAGAGAATTCAAGAGTGTTCTCTAATAAATCCTACAAAAATGGTTTAAAATGGCTCCACTAAAGACTCATTCCACTTCTTGAAAGTAAGACTTTTTGATAGCTTCAGGTGGCAGATAAGCTTGAAGAACCTGTTTTGCCTTAACCACAGTAGACACATTATTCTTATGTGGATATTTTATTAATTTACTGAAAGTTCTCTGGTGTTGAAAATCAAGCCATTGAAAAGCAAGCTTGTCACAAAATGTCAAGTTGATAAAGGTAATCCTCATGTCTTAAAAATGTTGGACTTAGGCAGGTTCCCCAAACTATTACAGAAATATCAAGACAATAGTAGAACCGTTTCTCTTTGTTAGTTGGGAATTCTTTATAGCCCTTTCCCTCCGCAGGGATATGACTGTATATTTTATTCATTTTGGATGTATGAAGAAACACTGTTTTATGGAAAGGAAATTTCTCTAGGAAAAAGAAGGAAATTTTCTCAAGCCAACTGTGCAGTTTGAGAGGACCATCCCAAAATGTAGGAAACCAGAGTTAAAATTCCAGCTTGAACAGACCAGTAGCATCTCAAAATTGCATAACACGAAAAACACTTCCAAAGAAATCAGTGGAATAACATGTTCTGCAAATTTCGTAGGACATGGCTGGAAGAAGGCGCAGGGAGGAGACATCAGGTCTCATGGTAAGGTCAGTAACAACCTTTCCCATAACGTGCTGGCAGTGAAGAGATAGATGAGGTCCAGGCAGTTTTCAGAAGGGAGCCCAGTGTCTCTCTTTTGTTTGTGAGCCTTGTTGAGTATTTTGTCACCAAAGCAGGCAGATACCTTTATCTAAATAGCTAAATACATATCTCAAAAGCTAATCTGATTCCAAATTATTCCATACCCACAGTGAAGGCACTGAATAATATTGTCTCCTGGCATCCTTTTGGTATGTGAACAAAGAATCACCTGAAAGAAAACAGTGAGTTCATGAGCATTCATTGTTGTATGATCTTATCTAATAGCAAGCAAAATATTCAGCAGACTTCCTCTGATGCTAGTTGATTGGGAGTGAAACTTGTAGGCAGGGAATCATCAGTATGTGGTAGATCAGCATTTGACATCTAAGATTTTTTGTTTTGGAATCTGCTCTTTTTCCTAAAGAAGGGCACTCACTAGTGAACATAGATCTGTGACAAAAGGAATTTTCTCTCCATCACCCCCCCGAAAACAATTACTTTCAAAGAGTAATTCTGAGGATGGAAACAGACCGTACTGGGAGACACCTGTTCTTGCCTGCTGAATTCCCAGCAACATTCCCTGGCAGGTTCAGAGTACCACGTTCCACTGAGGTCCTCAGAGAAGCATTCAACATCGAAAATATTTCAAACCTAACTAGAGTAGGGTTTTATCTTTCCAGTCTCCTCTCAAAAATAAGGTCAGCCATCCTGACTTTTATTCTATTTTATAATTAAACCTGCTGCTAGAGCCACAGCGTTTTGCTGTTCTAAGCTTTGAAGACGGTAAGTATAGGCAAACAACCCAGCCTGTTATGAGTGTCCAGCTCACTCCTGTTTAGATGCCTCTCTCTTGTTTTCTTAACCTCTTCTACTCTCCACAGATAGTGTCAATCTGGAGATCAAAGATTTTGCAGTTTCATTTTTACATGCTTTGTATTTCCAGCTAATTAAACTGTCTTTTAAAATTAAATGTAACAGCACTACTGTGTTAGAAATAAAAGTGTGCTGCACTGGTCGTGTAAAAACGTGTTCTTGGCTCTTGCACAGCAAATGTTCAGATTAGTAATATTAATTACAGCAATTGTTACAGGCAACCTGCAAACAAAAAAAGAACCCAAACTAAACTGGGAAATAAAATTTTTAAAGCCAAATGCAATAGGAAGAGAGCATTTCAGATCCCTAGTGGGGTGAGGGGCATGGGGCTGGTGATGTTCATGCTGGGCTCTGGGCAAAATACCATAGCTACAACGAAGATTAATTCCTGGTCTTGTTTTTAGAAGGCTTGTCTAAATTTCAGTATTGGTGTCTGCCTGAAAAAGGCAACAGAAACGCCTGCAATTAGGTACAGCTTTCTTATGTACTTTGCTATGTCCAAAGTATGAGCAGAGGAATATTACAGATGTCTTTGAAGGATCTCAGTGGCAGCCCCATAATATCAGGGAAGCAGCTTCAGTCCCACTGCCATCAGAATCTCCCAGCCATGGTGTCTTCAGCACTTGTGGTACACCTGGGACCACAAAGGAGGGTGTCTTTGGCTGTGAGGTCAGCTTTATCTGTGCATTTTGAAAAGAAAATTCAGATATTAGGAGATGATTTCAGAAATATCAAATGAGGTTAAGCTTACTACTGTGTTAGATCAAATTTCTAATGATTTTTTCAATCAGTATTTATTGTATGAATACATCATAATAGAGATTTCAGAAATATGATGAAGCTGTACATTTGCAGGAAATGAAGCACCTGTGTTTATTGCAAATCTGTGTACTGAGCTCTATCTGCAGAGATACTTGTCAGTCAAACTGATGTCCCTGTATAAATTCTCTTTTTCTAATTGGGAAATGGAGGTGAAATGCCATTTATGTCATGACTATTATGTGATTGACATATGTCTAGGCTGAAGAAGAAATACGACAAACACCCTTTGTAAAGAGAAAAAAAACCTGTGAAAAAGTTGAGTCACATGAGGCTCTCCTTGTTCTTTTAAAGTTTAAAGAACAAGTTCAAAATTTGTAGAAATACAAATTGCTGAAGACCTAATTATGGAAAACTCTATACCTTATTTTGGACAAAATTTATGCACTTACATATTGGCCTGTTGTAGTGTGGGAATACATACACAGATCTGGAACATATAAGGCATATGCTTTCAGTCATTATTTACTGCTTTTAGCTTTAACATTTTATTTAAAATTTCATTTAAAAAAGAAAGTTTCTTCCGCAGTAAATTAGTGTCTGTCTATAGATTCATAGAAAATTGCAATGCAAAAATTAAATTAAATGCAATAAAAAATTTAATGCAGAAATTAAATCAAATGTTGAATTTACGAAAAGGAGGTGCATTATAAAATGTATTCAGCTTTTTTTCTCAGCATTGAAGGTCCATCTGGAGTCTGAGCCTTTTTCAAAATGTTGTGTTTTGTACAAATAACTAACACAAGCCCACTCAAGCTCATTTTTAAACTGGACTTCTATGAATAATACTGTAATTATAAAATGAAAGCTGTATTTTTATCCAGTTAGCTTCTTAATTACATTGAATTTTCTCAATTTTTAAAATGTTGCTTTGTCTTTTAAATAATGAGTCAAACAAATTCATATATAGAAGTATTCCACAAATGTACAAATGCTGTAGATATAGATGTTGCCACATATTTGTGTCCATAACTTTCAAGCTTTTGCTTTGGTAGAAATGAACTGGTAGCAGGAGAAATTGTAGCAGGTTGTCAATGCCTGCTAAGGATAAGAATATCTTTATAATTACATATTTTCTTCTATCCAGATAAAGATGGCTTTGAATTATCCATCTTTTTCCAGGGTGCTGTATTTTTGAAAAGTATAGAAATTAAAACATGAAAACATTCTGCTTTTTGAAGCAAATTAGTAGTAAAAATGAAATAGAAAAATATTTCCCTTTTCCTGACTGGCTTGCAACTAATGTGTGTTTCTTGAAGTTGTACATGCCCGCAGAAAATGATAAATATATTGGAAAAAGGAAGGGAAAAATGAAAGAGTAAGCTGGGCACATGAAGCAGCTGATGTAAAGATGGAGAGACATAGCCATAGAAACTAGTCACATAAATAGTCATGAAATGAAAAGTTTCAGATTTGTATTGAAGTAAAAAAAAACTACTTAGAGAAAGGCCAACAGGCCAGACTAAATAATCCTCGACTTAACGTCCAATTCTGAATCACATATTAGCTGCAGAGATTTTAATGTAAATATGCCATTACACTGTCATTACAGTGATCAGGCTGCATGGCTCACAGGTCACATCTCAGCCACTGTTAATTTTGCAGGCAAAAGCTTTTTTTCTCTTGAAATGTTAATAACTTTCTATTAGTTAATGTAGCGTGACTAAAATTCAGATTAGATATAATTCATTTTAATATCTGTGACTGGCTATCCCGATCATTTAGCAATGGTTTCCAGCTGAATACAAGATGCTAAATTGGACTCATTTGCATAGCCCTGTTAAAGCAATGCCATTCTCTAAATGTAGGCATCTTCAAATTAATTTAAAAGATTTTTTTTCTGGTTTTGCTACCAGGATAAAATCTTTTGCTAACAACTAATTGAAGTTACTATGAGCCAAAGACACATCCTTTTCCTTCTTTTCTCAGGAACAAATGACTAGTTAAGATCATTAACCAGTAAGGGGGATAAAAATCCACAGTGCTTTTGAGTGCTAAAATGGCCTAATTTGGAGCTGCAGACAGACCAACCACTACTATTTGCCAGCATTGAAATAAATACCCTTTCTTACTCTTGATCATACTTAGCTACAGTGCTGTATGTCAAAAGTTAGCACTGGACTGGCTTTGAAAGGATCACTGAATCCTCTGGGTATGTTTGAAGATCTACTACAAAACATGTGTTCCCTTAAGGTACAGTTGAGCTAAACTAGGCAGCTCTCACTGGTCCCTAAAAGAGTTCAGCACACCGGAAAATGTGGGCTGTTATTAATCACTAATATTCTTGCCTTAATATGCACATATAACACCATTTAATGGTCATGGGAGATACATTATCTGCACAAGGAGAGAATGGCCCTCCAATTTACCAAACCCTATCTTTTAACTCATTTCAATAAACACCTGTGTGGTTTTTTTCTGGGGACAATGGCCTAATGCAATCTTCAAAAAGCATGGTCAGAACCCTTTTTCTTTTAGATTAAATGCAAATAAATAAACAAGTCTATTACTTATATTGTATTAGTCAGTATGAATCATAAATTTGGCATACAATATATATTCCTGCATCCAAGTGAGAGTAATGCCTCTTGAATACTAATTAGACACTCACATATACAAGGACATAAACCAACTATGATTTTTTTATTATTTGCATTACCTCAACACCTAAAAGCTCTTGCGGCGAAGCTGGGAGCCCCATTACACCAGTGTGTGTACAAATACATGCAGTCATACTTGGAGGAAATCAAAAGAACTTGGGAACTTTCTTCTCATTTACATACATGTAACCAAGAATAAGGTCAGAAACAAATAGAACAATGAAAGTATCATGGACTGACACTGCATCACCTTATGTAACTGTAAAATTTTACATGCTTCTCAGTGAAGGAATTGACCAATCTTTAATTTAAAATATTTGAGGGATGTGGAAGGAATAGTCGAGGGTGAAAATTGTGGTGAATATGCTTTCATGTGTCTTTACAACTCTAAAGTGTTTGATGCCTCTGCTATACAGAGCAAAAGACTCCTTGGTTGTCACTAAGATCTTAAGATTCCATAGCTCTGTGAAATTGTCATCTGCCAATTTTTCAAAAATCTTTTACAACAGCTCAAAAAATAAATATGTGAAAAAATAATAAAGCCAATATTCTAAATAACACACAATTCATCTATAGGGCAGAACATTATTGCTATTGTTTTCCTATTTTTGTTAAGAGCACAGTGGGTATTTATACAAGAATGTAAATACAAAGTATGAAAAATCATGATCTCTCTGCAGTCCTGGAGCTTGATGGCTCTGGGAGAAAAGGATGCAGTCTCAGTGTGAGGCCCCACCTGAGTACCAAGTATATGACAATTGTATATACAGTGGGAACTGATGCATGATACTGCCAAATCTGTTGATTTGCTAATATATATATATTTATATATATGTAATATCCCTTTACCCTTCTCTCAGCAGGGCCTTGTTCAGACAATTTAAATGTGATTTTTCTAGCTCCTCTACTTTAACTTATAAACTGCAACACATTCTGGAGTTCTTTGGCTGCTCAAGTTTTAAATGACTATCAGCACTTTCACTGGGAGTCTCTTCTGATCCCCAGCTCAGTTACCTTCTGTCATCTGGTCATAAAACTACCCATCAAGCTCATGAAAATACTTATGTGCAGGAATGTTGAACAGATGTGCTTTTGCACTTAAAGTGAAGTTGCACCCATTTTTACATAGGAATGAAAATTTCATGGGCAGGATTAATAGACAAAAATTTATAACTTTCATAATTAACCAACGACTAAACTGATCTTGAGTCTGGGACTTCTTTTTCATATTTCTCCTGTAAAAAATCAGATGGGTTTTTATTTGTTGTTTGCTTTTTAGGAAGAACATTTACAATCATAGATAGAATATTAACTAACATAAATCCGCTTCTGCTGGAGTAAATACTAAGCTTTATGTCAACGATGACTAATACTACAATAGTAGAAATAAGAAATCTTAAATGAACACATTTTATTTATTTCAGAGGTAAGGTAAGGTAAAACAGAGACCTGAATATCTCAAACTTCGAGAAAGTTGATGGTCTAGAAGGATTCAAGAGATTATTATTATATATCTGTAATATTATAGACAATTCTGGTCTTTTGAGAATAGTTAGTTTTGAATTGGCAATATTGTTTTCAGATGTCTTCTTAACTTAATTGTCCAATCAACTTGTTTCTATTGCTAAAACTTCGAGGGGGGAAAAACCAGTATTTTAGCAAGCAGAAATGAACAGAAAAACTGTCAGATCTGTAAAAACAGATAAACCAAAGGCAACAATATTCCTTTCTGAACCTGTTGGACAGCCAGCAATAGCACAGAGGATAGCATACCTATTAGCTGTACTCCTCCAACTCATACAAACTCCTGTCGATGAGGTTTTCTGCGGTTGTGCTGGTTCAGGTAGGATTACTGCTAAGGAAGCCCAGATGAGCTTCATGTTGGATGGAGAGAAGAAGGTTACTTCCAAATATTTTAATTGCTTCCATTTTGACTGGGAGTAAAAGGCTTACAAATGGCATTTCTTATCAGCAACCACAGCCTCAAAGCACGTCAATCTGTTTTACCTTGTCAGTGAGCGAAAGGGCTTATGCACTACCCAGTTTTGCATTGACTATGTTCATTGTTCTGTTCCAATGTTGTCATTTCTATTTTTCTCTGAAGTTATACAATTTCAAAATTATTTTGTATATATTTGATCTCTTCTATTTTTCATAGACCAGCCAGATGATTTGTCAGCAATTCACTAGGAAGAAGGAAGGTAACAGTAACAGCAGTCTGGGGTGGGCTGTGATAAGAAGCAAGGCTTGAATTAAATTCTACAGTGATTGACCCCAGAAAGTTCAGCCTCTTGCTTCAAGACCATTTATTTTACACAGTCAAAAAAGACACCACCCTTTCAAAACAGCAGAAAATGCAAAGCTTTTTATTGTGTTTGTGTATTCATGCTACTTCACACCAGGTATTTCTGGATAGGAAATGCTTTGGGCACAGGTGTCTTGGTTGACTGGTTGGTTTTCATAATCAGAAAAGTGAAACAAAACCATGTAAATTAGCCAGTCAGTTAGAACTATCTCTGTATAGCTCAAATAGCTCCAAATAATCGGAGAGAATTTGTATTAGTCCCTTCATTTAAAGATAACATGTGTGAGGCAGTCATGACCAGTTTATGGATATTTTGTTAGTAGAAGAAACTAAATTTAGCAGATAAATCATGCATTACAAATTATTCCCCCAGGATTCAATTCAGAATGCTCTTATATTACAAAATTCTGGACTGTATTTATATCTTTGTTTGGCTGATCATGGGACAAACACATAACAAAGCTTTGTGTGTAAGCACTTTTCCTAGAGCTTTGCCAGTGTAAGTCCAATGGTTAGCAGCTGCTCTTTCATGCTGTGTTTCCAGCCAACCTGATGCAACCTACTTTTCCTCAAAAAGGTGGCTTCTTTCATAATGCATAAGGTATAAAGACTTTTGTGCCTCTCTTCTGGACTCAAGAGGGAGATTATTCCAGCTGCCTATATCTAAAATCTGTGCTCAAGTGCAGAGGTCAGAAAATTCTCCAGCCAAGAGCTAATATAGCTTGTTGTGCCTTCTGAGACTTCTGGTTTAGGAATACAGTTCTTGCAATGTGACTGTACAGCCATAGAAAGAAATAGGCCCTTTATACCACATTTGAAAAATACCATCCTTTGTCTACCTCCTAAATTGTAACAGGAATATATAGTTAAGTGCTAAGCTTGTCCTTTTTTCTAGATCTATATCCTGTAGGGCATTGAACTGAAGTTACTTGTGTCTCAGATCAAAGTCATTTCACTTAGAAACTCAGGTTGAGCTTGAAGGCACAGTCTCTTAAGTGAAGGTCAATGGTTTATCCATTATAGCACCCAACCTCAAATTATTTTTGCAATTAGTAATATTTATATATGTTTTTATAGTGTAAAAGAATAAAGAAAGGATAGTCAGCATTTTCAAGAAATACAAGTTAAAGGTGTCCTATCATTTAAAATGATATATCATGTTAGAAAGGAAACTTAAAAGCTGGCATATGCAATCTAAAATTAAATACAGATTTTGAATTTCAGGCTGTGAAGCTAAAAAGATCAAAGGAAACTCTTTACAGTTCTTCAGAATTTGGTATTATACTTCCCGGGAGGTCATTTACTCCCATAATTTAGTCTGACTTATTTTGGCTTCAGTTCCATTAAAAGTATGTAGGAAAGAGAGGGCCTCTTTTTACTTTAATTTTTAACTGCAACCTGTCAGTTAAAGGAGGAAAAAAAAAAGAGAAAAAAAAAGAGTGTCTGGAAGAGGATGATCTACAGAAGTACTAATAGCTTTCAAATCTTTTGACTTTTTGAGCTTCATATGGCTAGAAACTTATCTGGAAAGATTGTATTTTAACCCTTTTGACTGTTCTTGGACATAATGTGTGCTTTTATTGAAAGGGAACTTATGCACTGCCCTTGAACGAATTCTGTCATTTCCACAATAACATCTCCCTTGACAGCAATGCCTTGACTTGTTGGACAAAATAATAGAAGGACCCAAAGTTTAAGGTTCCTATAGGCAAACATCAAACGAATGCCTTTGTTAAGTCAGACAGGTATCCAGAAGTTTACCTACTGTCTGGAGAAACCCAAAAATGAGCAGGATACCTGCTGGGATGTGAAGGCAGTGCTGATAGGGCTGAACAGACTAAAACAGAGTTTCACTTCACTGCATTTTAGGAGCAAGAAAAGCAGGAGTAGTTTCAAAAAGATGAGAAAAATTTGAAAGAGCTTTTGCCTTTCAGAAAAGATGTGGTATAGTCCTGAGGTCATTATTTATTTTACCTATACCAGTTTCCACAAACAAGACCTCAAAAAATAAGATATAGGAGATGCAGGTACTTTATCTTCTAAGACCACATTAAGACCACCTGGTGGAAGCAGCAGAGGTGGTAACAAGATGCTCTGTGCTGAAGTAGGAAGTCATCTTCCTCCATGAGTACTGCCCCTTTTTCCACTGAGGAAGGTGAAGAGGCAGTACAACAGCTGAATTTTCCCTCTGCAAGAGGTTGGCCTTGGCCAGACTTAAGGCTGGGGAACGAGGTAGTGGGATCCAAACTGTGAAAACGTTTTCCCTCTGCTTGACATTCTGGCTTTCCTGAAGAGAGTCCCAGCAAAACCACCCAAAAGCTGTATGATCTCAATGCTTTGTTTTATTGTAGGATGTCTTCGCAGAAGGATTCATGGAGAAAATTCTCTTAGGAGTTGTATCCAATAATGCAATCTGTTTGAGTATATATATATATATATAGTTTAGCTTCTTTTTTTTGACCACACTTTCATTATTTTGTCATTTCACACTGCAGCAGATATTTTTTTACATAGTTCAGTAGGATGCACACATTAGATGGTGACTTTTTTATTCACCCCTTCTCTCCTTGTTCGTTTTCGTTTACCCTCTAAATTGTTACAACTAGAAGTTTTTGAGTTGTTTTTTTTCCTGTCTCTGTAATGCAATAGGGCAAATAAAACTACAAAAACAAAAGTAGTCTTGGAGCATAAAGAACATGATAGACTAGCCTTGTCTCTTACATTTGGGAAATCTGGGGCTCTTGCTGTTCCATTAGAATAGACTAATGACGGTCTAGTGTATACTAATAATTTCCCAGCAAGATATGTGCTTGAAAATATCTTCCCATATGATTAATGCTTCTGAAAACATAGCTGTTTCCATCTGACAGAACCAAATAGATTAGAAATGTTACAAATGCTTTTTTTTTTTGCTGTGAAAGGAGTAGTGGCAGCAAAGAGGTTAATTCTCCTCTTTTCATGAAGGTATCTTCTTAGAAGAGAAGTGATTAAAGGTTTTTTTGGCATAAAAGTGTTTTTCTAATCTTGTTGAAGTGCCTAAAATGTGTTTGAAGAGCTAGATAAAAGCATGGACTTCTTATTTAATGAGTTACCAGTTATATGTTCCAGTGTTTATTTTGCTTCTGTCATTGAAACATATTTCCTTAAAATGTCTTTTCCTTCACCACAGTCAATAGGTAATAATGATACAATTTATTTAGGATGAATTTCAGCATTAAGTACAAAAGAATAGTTCACTCTCAAACTCGTACAACTGCACAGACCAAGCCAGAAATAAACTCTCAATTTTAAAGAATGGTTATCATAACTTCAGAACATTCTGACAAAATTAGAATTTGTGTTGCAATTTCTCAGCAAGTTACCTACTAGACTGGGGGTATGCAGGAAAAACCAGCCCATTTCTGACAACCGTTACACCCAAAAGGATTATAATAATGCCAGAAATCTGATACCCAAAGTCTCCTTTTGGTTATTCCCTTTCCCTTTCCCTTTCCCTTTCCCTTTCCCTTTCCCTTTCCCTTTCCCTTTCCCTTTCCCTTTCCCTTTCCCTTTCCCTTTCCCTTTCCCTTTCCCTTTCCCTTTCCCTTTCCCTTTCCCTTTCCCTTTCCCTTTCCCTTTCCCTTTCCCTTTCCCTTTCCCTTTCCCTTTCCCTTTCCCTTTCCCTTTCCCTTTCCCTTTCCCTTTCCCTTTCCCTTTCCCTTTCCCTTTCCCTTTCCCTTTCCCTTTCCCTTTCCCTTTCCCTTTCCCTTTCCCTTTCCCTTTCCCTTTCCCTTTCCCTTTCCCTTTCCCTTTCCCTTTCCCTTTCCCTTTCCCTTTCCCTTTCCCTTTCCCTTTCCCTTTCCCTTTCCCTTTCCCTTTCCCTTTCCCTTTCCCTTTCCCTTTCCCTTTCCCTTTCCCTTTCCCTTTCCCTTTCCCTTTCCCTTTCCCTTTCCCTTTCCCTTTCCCTTTCCCTTTCCCTTTCCCTTTCCCTTTCCCTTTCCCTTTCCCTTTCCCTTTCCCTTTCCCTTTCCCTTTCCCTTTCCCTTTCCCTTTCCCTTTCCCTTTCCCTTTCCCTTTCCCTTTCCCTTTCCCTTTCCCTTTCCCTTTCCCTTTCCCTTTCCCTTTCCCTTTCCCTTTCCCTTTCCCTTTCCCTTTCCCTTTCCCTTTCCCTTTCCCTTTCCCTTTCCCTTTCCCTTTCCCTTTCCCTTTCCCTTTCCCTTTCCCTTTCCCTTTCCCTTTCCCTTTCCCTTTCCCTTTCCCTTTCCCTTTCCCTTTCCCTTTCCCTTTCCCTTTCCCTTTCCCTTTCCCTTTCCCTTTCCCTTTCCCTTTCCCTTTCCCTTTCCCTTTCCCTTTCCCTTTCCCTTTCCCTTTCCCTTTCCCTTTCCCTTTCCCTTTCCCTTTCCCTTTCCCTTTCCCTTTCCCTTTCCCTTTCCCTTTCCCTTTCCCTTTCCCTTTCCCTTTCCTTTCCTTTCCTTTCCTTTCCTTTCCTTTCCTTTCCTTTCCTTTCCTTTCCTTTCCTTTCCTTTCCTTTCCTTTCCTTTCCTTTCCTTTCCTTTCCTTCTCTCTTCCTTCTCTCTTCCCTCTCTCTTCCTTCTCTCTTCCCTCTTCTCTTTAACATGGACTAAATTATTTCCTTTGTTTAGATATCAAATAATTGAGCCTGGTAGGAAATTATTTACATTAAAAAAGTTATCACTTAGCTTAAATCATGATTAAATTAAATGATGATAGAATCCCCCTGCCTTCCAAGCTAGAATGAATTAAAAAACCTCACTCTAGTCAAGGAAATCTCTAGCTAAAAAGACTAGCATTGTCCAATGCTGCAAATATTCTCTGCTGGTATTAGATCATTCAGTGGGAAATTAGGTGCAAACCTAGGTTGTTTATTGAACTAAAGGCATACATGTGCTAAAGGCAGCTCTCTGTTCTTACAAAGCCATCGACTGCTTCTATCATCATAGGATTTCCCACTATGCTTTACCACTGGGGAAGGAAGAGATCCAAAGCAGAGAAAGAAAAGCTGTCTGAGCACATGCAGAACTTCCCTGAACAGCAGTGGCTTTTTGTGCTTCTACCATGTATTAAAAAAACTATTATGACTGAAAAAACCACCTAAAGGCAGAGCTGATATAAGCAAAATGAGTCTTACCTGTGACCTCTGAGGACCCAGTTCTGCACTAAGCAGCATCATTCCCTGGAACCCATATGTCTACAAAGTCCTGCCTACATCGGAGCATCTAAACAGGTTGACCTTCATGGAGAACACAATAGATTCATGGATTAAAATGGCCTCGAGGAAATTTCACTACACCATGGAATTTGGTGGACTTGAAAATAAATTATACAGTGTAGCATGTTAGCAAAACTTCTAATTGTACATACTTCCCAGAGAAGTAGTTAGGCCTTATATTAACTCTGTTCCTCTCAGCAATTGAGATTCTTCTCCATGTTAATATTTCTTTTTTACTATTCCTCTGTCCTCTTCATCTAAACCTGTCTGCCCTCTCTTTCCCCAGAAATTGCAAGAATTGGAAGGCGCAGCGGTCCAGCTTCAGTATCCATTGAGATCAAACCTAAAGAAATGGACCCATCTCTATTCAAAATGAATTTCCTTTATACAAAAACCACAAAGGAAACTGAAGCTACATTTCTAAATACTGAAAAGCAAAGAATAAAAGGTGACTTTTCCCTTAAAGTGTTCTATGTCAACGTCATTTAGTGCTTTGGCAAATCCCAGGATATTCTAGGAGGACTAGTTTAGGGTAGCAAGCCATGCACGTACCTTTTCATTAGCCCCTTATTTTCAAACAGAGGCCTGCAGAAATTCCACTGCTCTGAACCCTCACAGGGGGATGGAGCAAACAGAAAAGATCTTGTTAAAACTGTCCTTCTCCAAAGACTATCTTTTTTTTTACTTCTCTTTTGAGTACTCTTCTGTGGGAAAAGAGAAATCAGGTTTAGCTGAATATGTCCTCACCATGCCAGCTTCATATTTTTCTGTTTGTCAATGGCACCAGTCAGTTATGGCATTTCTTCCCGTTTGTCTCTGGTAGGGTGCATGAAAGGTGCTGAAATGCCAGATGAAATGACTTATGTACATGGATAGATTTTGTGAGATCACACCCTGTATGTGCTAATGCTTCTTCTCTTGCTGTGTAAACTCACGATTAACTATCATTACTATATAGTTACACAGAAACTGTGCTTACACAAGACCAGTGCCTTGCTCTCATGTGCTGCTTTCTGTCATTCACCCCTCACTGTGGAAGCTTTTGTTTAGCATTAGGAGTACCTTGAATATAATTCTGTCATACCTAGCAACTTCTCTCTGCTTTGTTCTATGGTCTTTCTTTTCAATAACTGACTTTTCCCCTCTCTTCTCACTTTTTCATTCTTCATTAAAACTGTCAGCTCTTTTTCTTTTCCTTCTGGTTTTTTTTCTTTTTAAACTTTTGCATACCTCTGGACAAGCAAATAGATCTTTAATAGAACTTTAAGAGATCTTTAGCCCATAGGCTCTCTCTTCACAGTATTGGATCCCCTTCTTTGCTCCCCAAACTTCTACCAAAAACTGTTTCAATAACAATAATATTTTAGAAAAGTATTTTGTTGTATTTTTGAACTCCATGTGGATGATTTCATGCAGAAATTACAAGCAAATAATAGTGATGTTGGGATTGCAACATTATGCAAGAAAAGTGACATAATTTAAGCCAATCAATAAGGGTTAATGAAACTTAGATCTCACAAGAATAACTTGATATCTTTTGATGAAAACCTTAGGACGTTATACATATATAGGGAGAAATTACAGTTTTTATGTGCAGTGCTCTGATTTGATTTCAGCCAACATTTTATTACAAAATGTGAATATTACAAAATCAATATACAGTACATACTAAATTGGTTAAACATGATGCTGGTCTCAAAATGTAGTTGGAAATGCTGGATCATCCATTGAGTATGAACACTTCTAGTGTGTTGTTAATTTTACTATATTTGGTATTTTAATTCATGATATGGAAAAAAAGAGTCACAATAAGTTGTAGAAAACACTGAGGCTGTGAATAGAGCATTATAAATAAGAGAGGAAGGAATAATGAAAACTGTTATGGGGTACTTTGGTCACAATTAAGTTGGGCACAATCAAACTATGCATTTCAATGAAGGTAAGATCATATACTGAGGGAAAGTGAAGAGTGTGTGTGGGGGGCACTTATAGGAGATTGCACTTACCATAGAAAACAATTGCACTGAAAGGACTGGCAGGTGAATAATGGTTCTGTGTAAAATTCCAGTGTGACCATGAAGACAAAATGTCCTATCTTACCCCTGGTGAGGAAAAATAGGTAGGAATCTCTTTTGCTTCTATGGTGAGCAATGATATCTTCTGAAATACTGTGTCTTATTCCAGAAACCATACTTGTAGAGGCATAGAACAATAAAAGGAATCTGAGAGAGGCAGGAGTCTGATTAAAGGCCAAATAATATGCTGTCTGTTGAGAAACCTGGAGAGCACTGCGTATCAATTTGTCAAACTAAAAATTAAGGGCTGATTTAATTGCGGTCTATAAGCATGTATACAAAAAGAGAAATGTGATAATATATGCCTCTTTATTGCAATTAAGTAAAACCAACAATATTTATTGAATTCAAAGGACCTCATAAAGTCTTGATTGAAAAAAAATGTATAAATTTGTCCTGGTGAGGATTGTTAATCATTGGAACAATTTATGCAGAACAGTGGTAGTATCTCCATCACTGAAAATTTAGACATTAGAGCTGTATGTTTTCTTCTAAGAGAAAGGAAAGACTGAGCAAGTTTGAGTTTGAAGAAATCCTGTGGTATACAGGAGGTCAGACGATGTTCAGATGTTCCCTTCTGTTTTCACAGTCTATGAATCTTAGCAGGTACTAGCTCAAAGAATTTATCATCTTGTCTTCTATGGAATTACTCATATACTTTGAGTTGAACAGGTGTTTAAGTGCTTTGCTGGATCAGGGCCAAACAGAGCTGGTATTGTGCCATTTCAGTGCCCCTTTTGCAGCTGCGGCAGAACTGGACTTGAGGCTGGTGTGGTACCAGCGGTCACACTGCTCCAAGTAATTGACTTAGAAAGTGGTACAGTTTGAGTGGTACAACCAGGTCTAATTTTGAAAGGGAGGGAACACAGGACTGAACTGTGGAACTACTAATACATGAAAATCACTGCTATGTGACTCAAGTGATGCATGGAAGAGATTTTTGGAGACCTATCACAATATTAGTCTGGGGTGTACTGCTATAAATTCATCAGGTTTGCAGGAACATGCTACTCTAAGGTAGGAATTATCTCCAAATAAACTGTATACACAGTAGAAGACTGTTCTAATCCCTTTATAACCTGGTGCAGCTGCTCTAATATACATGGTTGTGTAGTCAAGCTCTTAAAAACATACATTAGTGATGTGACTTCCTTTTGTTTGTTAACTTTCTCAATCCCCTAAATTAACAATCTGATTTATGTCCAGAGATGTAGGATTACATCTGGGCAAAGAATGCCTGAGCATTTTTCATGATCGATCTGGCTTTGATGTATAGCAGATCAAAATGAAGTTATAAAAGGAAGAGGTGGATGGACTGGATCTAGAAGACTTAGAATCTCACTGCACTAAGTTATTTTTCTTTTATGTGACAACTTTTTTGCTGCTTATCTCTTTATGCTGACAATTGCTACTGCCTGAAAAATGCTTGCTTTTTCTTGTATCTCCCCGGATTTCTCCATCTATCTATTACTGTTTGGCCAATATGCTAATGGAGAAGGTCTGGTCCCCATGTCCTGCAAATTTTGTATTATGGCTTACTGTTCACCATGTGTTTCATTTGGTTAGACTTTTCCAGACTATAGAATACGTATATTTGTACACAAGATAAATCAAAGTGGTATGTTAATACTGCATGAGGGGCTAAATGTCTTCTCCTCCTGTCATCACTGTTTCTACTGACAGTAGTAGCTAATGCAAGTATGTTTGGAAATGACATTTGGAACTGTTACAGTTCCAACTTTTCCCAACTTTCTGAAAATCAGTTTGGGAGGTGCTGGTTCTATTCAAAATGCAGATAAAAACTGCTGTAAGGTATGGCTTGGCCAAAATGCTGGTATAAAATGCTCATATGAAATTATGCCAGACCACACAAACACCATGGCACTTCTCAGCACCTCAGGAAAACCCCAGCCAACAAGATTGGCTCACATTCTCTGTCTGCTGTTGCTCCAGATGATGTAGGGGAACCAGAAATGTGCTGACCAGAAAGTCCCTTGAGTGAGTATTTAGTGAACATTTAAGCTATGTCCTTCAAAAGGTGCCTCATGTGCAGCCAATCCCAGCACACTCGGGGTGTTCTGGGGTAGAGGAAGGTTGCCTAACACATACCCTGCTCTAACAACGCTGCCTTTCGACAACTGCTTGGAGGAGCACAGCAAGCCAGCCTGTCACAGGGCAGTCCTGCTCAGCATCACCTCAGGCACCGGGCTCAGAATGAAAGGCCAGCAACAGCTCTGCCTCTTTTAAGTGCCCATCTCTTTCAAAGTCATGTCAAGCCGAGCTTTACAGGTCACAGAGATCTGTGATTTTTAAATGGACACACACATTCATATGCATATCCCACTCCAAAGAAGAGAACTATAAAATCTTTGGATTTTGTTGTTTGTATTTAAAAGCCCCCATGCATCTTCCTTGATAGGTCTGTATGTACACTGCAATTATGCATGCATGCATTAAGCACTAAATGAAAACAAATGGCATTTAACATTAATTACTCTAGAAAGTCACCATATTGTGATCATACATAGCACCACTATTGCTGCCCAGCTAGATATCCCACTTTCATGCAAACAACAGAACCAAATTGAATTACATAAAAAGAAGCTACATACTGACTCCCAGCAGTATGTTTTGACAAAACACTTTGTCTGCTTAAATGATTTCAGAAGCTGTAGTCAAAAGCCTTGACTGCAAATAATGGGTTCATAAAACCTATCTTTAAAATTTTACCTGACAGTAATGCTGTGCAAATATCTGCACTTCTAGTTCACCTTCTCCACTTGTTTACATCAGGATTTTAATAGAGTGGCTGTCACAGAACAACAGCTAAAGGCCACTGTTTGATAAGTTACTGTAAAAATAGACTGTTTAAAATGAGAATTTCCCCCTAAATTCAGTCATCAAAAAAAGGTGGTGGGTAGGAAAACATTGAAGAGAGACAATTTCTAGGAGGACTGCAATAAAGTCTTTTCAAGTTCAGTGACATTCTAACCTGCAATGACTTTGTAAGAAACTACATTTCCCATCTGTCTTCAGTTTTACTGAGAAATGACAAAAATAAAAGGAAAACAGGAAAAGTCAGGAGATAGATAGATAGATAGATAGATAGGTAGGTAGGTAGATGATGGATAGATAGGTAGATAGATAGATCTTTTTTCAGATTAGCTCACTTAGCATCCATACATAATATTTAAAGCATAAATTGACTAGATCTCCTTAACTACCTGAAGAAATAAATTCAATACTCACAAAAGCCTTAAAGTTTACCTGTAGAGCAAAGACTTAACCAAAGATTTCTGTCAGTCAGTGCCCTGCCATTCAGCTGCTGGCTTTCCCCATGCAGAATGGCTCTGCCAACGGTGAGTGGATGTTGATGGCTCTACTGACCTCCAGGCATGTATATCCAAGGCCCCACTCACAAGGAACCCCCTCCAGGGCAGCACATCTATACTGAATTGCTCTCAGCACACAAAGTATGAGGTAACAGGGAGGGTATTTTAGCCACTCACTTCTTTCCCGAGGAGAAGACGTGATTTGGAGGGAGGTTTACTTTGCTCTGGCAAGAGGAGTATGTAGCCACTGCAGTGCTCTTCTGTCATGTGGCAGAATTGTACATATCTCAGTTTTCTCAAAAGGGAGTGATTCCTTATAATCTCTCATAGCTGGTTAAGAGCATAGCTGAATCCTTTCTGAATTCAATATAATTGAATAAGATTTCTATGGAGCTACTTGTAAAGGAGAATTTCAGAGCCAGAAAGGAGGGGAGAGAGATGCAGGATGGCTTAATCTATATGGTTTGGTTTAATCTGATCTCACTTTGTGCCATCTCTGTTGGAGATTTTCAGTCTCGGTTGATTTTGCCATAGTCCTAAGTCTTAGAAACATAGTAAATAATACTGGTATGTTAAATATATACACTATGCTTCCTTGCATTATACAAAAACTAGAGATATTTATGAGCACTTGATAGCTATGAAATATAAAGTAGCTATATAGTGTGGCAGCCTGCCTTTTTTGAGTTTGATTTGGGTTTGTGGATTTCTTATTTGTGGTTGGCTTGTTTGGGGTTCTATTTTGTGTGTGCCCTGATTTCCTGCTGTGTGAATTCTGAGGCAAAACTTCCAGTTTGGATGAGCTTGTGCCTGATACAGCTCAAGGAAGAAAGACAAGACAAGAGCTGTAGTCCATGAGAGCAGATACGAGACTGCTAAACCCCATTGTGTCAACCTCTACTTGTGTTCACCCATATTTCTCTGACTCCTATGCCAGTATTATGTAAGAATTCCTTTTCTATCCATTCAGGGCTCATTTTATGAATCATTCATATTCGTCCATTGATCAGAATACCTCTTCCAGATGAGAGAGTTGGGCTTACCCTCAGGTCTAATACAGCAAATGTCCTGTATGGCTCTCCAGAGCTACAACATTAATAGCCGTAACAGCAGGACTTCCCTGCAAGTCTCTGGAGTTCCCACTGAATCAGAGCCTTAATGAGCACATACAAATCTAAGACAGAGCATAGCTATACCCCTCAACAGAGAAAATGTTGACCTAGAGCCTGCAAAGGCAGGACTACAGAGAAAGAAAACTGAATACTTTCAATTCTACTAAATCATTTGCCAAAATAATAATTATTATTTAATGAAGAGTGAATTGTATTATATTAAGGGACTTCATCATGCAGAGGGGGTTATGAAGCAGATTTAGTAGGACTGAGGTCACTAAAATTAGGCAAATATGCTTTGTTAACTTGAACAAGTCACTGAATGACACTGCAAAGGCTTTAAATATTTATTCACACCACAACCAATAATAATAGTTTCATATCCTAGTGTCATTTTCTTCTCTTGTTATGTTTTCTGTGAACCTGTGCAGTTGCAGGGGATTGATCCCACACCCAAGGCTTTGGGCAGTACTGGCCTTGCAAGGCAAAAAGCACAGAACTGGTGTAAGCATCTGTGAAACCCCTCTGTGCACTGGGCTCCCTAAAGCTACAAGCCACTTCCCCTCCCCTCTTCCCTCTGCAGGCTGCAGAACGCCTATGTGTCTGCAGGAGGCAGACACCTATGTTCACCTTTCCCTCTCTTCCTTATCAATACATAATATTAACAGCACAAAACCTTCTTTCATTCTAACTTGCTGACGACATGCATTAGATGCTGTGCTTAGACCACACCATCAGAATCCTTTCTGGACAATAGTAGAATGCCTATAAATTGTCAGCACAGTTATTGTTAAATAATTTGTACCTGTGCAATGACTTCCAGCAAAGACAGTAAAATGCTTTGTTATAAACAGAAGACTCTCAATGTTTTCTGAAGAAATAACTATTTCTGGTCAGGACCCTATGGGGAGATACTGCTGCCATTTGGTTTTTTCTTGTCTTGCCTCATTCAATTCCCACTCACACTTTTTGGCCTTCCCTTATTATGATTATTGCTATCATTATTTTCATTGCAGTAAAACCACAAAAGTCTGGATTATTGTTGAGGCACTCTCTCTTCTATTCACTACTTTTAATGTTACAGAGTATAAAGGTGTAACTTTTGCTCATTTGCTGAATGCAAGCCATCTTCGTGGGACAGGGGATCTTAGGTATAGATCTGAAATCTAGATCTGATTTTTCTTTTTTCTTTTCCTTTTTTGTCCTACTAAAAGTGTTTTTTTTATAAAAGAAAGATGACAAAGTACGTTCATACTTAAGGATTCTGAGAAATCATCTCGTCTTATATGCAATGGGAAGGGATTTAAGGGTATGGCCCCAAAACCTGTGCTCTGACCATCAGTCAAAAGCTCTGCTTCTTATGGTAAGTTGTTTTTAAACCAAGAGTACCTGAGAGATGTGTAAGGAAAATTAAGATTGCATATTGATGGAAAAAATGTAAAATACTCTGAAATATAGGAGATAGGGTGATGGAGACTGACCCCAGTCACCTATTATTTGTGTAATTTTAATTACTCTCCCTTTAATTTAAGCAGCTGACACACAGTTTCAGTGGTGTTCAGAAAGTTAATAGGGCAGCTGAGTAAGGATTTTAAGGTCATATTCTTGTCCTTTAGTGCTTATTTTATTTATTAGCTGCTCCATTAATATTCTTATGATTACAGAAATGATCATTTATGTATATAATGCATCTTACAATAGTATACAATGACAAATATTGTAATATCTGTCTCCTAATATGTCTTCTCATCCTTGATTCTTTAGCAGTAAACTCACAAAAATGCAGCAGCTTTTAGATCAAGCTCCTTCTTTCCTTACATTATTTCTTAATTATGGTATGTAGTCATCAGTTTGCTGACAACAATATTCCTGGATGTCACTCTTTCTTTGATTCCACCCCTCCTGACTGAAATTAAAATATTGACATAAATAATTCTGCATGAGCAGTGAAAAATTCACAGAGGCATTTAAAGTAAAGGAGCTTTTACATTTATCGCTTCTATATACGTGCATTTTTCTGTGGTTTCCAGGTACGTAAACAACAATTTAAGCAAAACTAGTGTCTCATCCATGCCTTGCATGTAGATAAATGATGACACTTACCTGCAGTTAATTATTTTAACTCAAACAAACCATGATTTGCATTATAAAAATAGAGACGGTTTCTGGTCCGGGTCATTGGTCCAAATGGTTCTGGGCCATTTCATCTTTAGGGGTGAGGGGAATGGGGATTATTAGACTGTCAATGCACATAGAGTGGTCTGCTCATTTCCATAAATTTTTCACCAACTTGTCTGCTCCCTTCCTTATGCAGCTCTGTCCCTGTTGATCAGCAAGGAAGGAGAGCCAAGCATGGAACATGGAACTGGCTGGGGACCTAGCTGCAAGTCCCAGCAGTGGCTTTCAAAAAGAAAGGCAGGCAAGAAAAACATTGTCCAAGCACTTGGACAAGCTGGAGGTGGTGGGGTTCTTCACTCAGGAAGAGATGACAGTGGTGTGGAGACAGTGCAGTTGTGGGGCAGCCCTGCTGAGCCCATTGCTGCAGGGACAGCGGGAGCTGCCAAGCAGCTGCCTAAGTCATTTTTGTTATGGAGACATCTCTGCACATTTCTGCCCCTCCAGACAGGTCCTGCTCCACCACTGCTTGGCCAGGTGTACAAAGAGCAACAGAGAACTCCCCGCTCCCAGCCCTCAGCAGACATGTGCCGTCACACAGTACCAGGCCTCTCACAGCTGAGGGTGCTGGTCACAGTATAAGGCAATGGGTGCACTAATGAAATGGGTCAGAAAAATTTAAGCTGGACTGACAACTGTTAAAGTATTTCTCATAATTCCTTGTGTGTTTTCATGAATACTGGGGCTTTTTTTCTGAATAGGCACAAATCACTGCTCTTCTGTTCAAGAGGTTATCTAATGATGGACCTTGTAAAACCTTGTAGGTTTTATAAACAACAGTGTGTATTGTGATGTAGTGACACACGTCAGTAAGTATTCTCTGTTTTAAATTCATTGCAGTGAATCGATCTCATAATGTTAACAAATCTTTTTACATATCATCCACAAACGTCTATTCCACTTAAACAGCAAGGTTTAGACATTGAGCAATGGCTAATGAGATCATGGTCACCATTAGGATCTGAAGAGTTATTGAGATATGAGGGGGAGTGTGTTTTGCTGTTGTCAATAAATGTTGTAAATTCTAAATCAGACAACACTGCAGTAATATCAAGACCCAGAAATCTAAAGGTGGCATGAAAAATACAAGAGCAGAAAGGGGACAAGCTACAAAAAGTCACAACTGCTTAGTACTTCACAGAGTGTGCATGTGTGGTCAAGGCAAATTTCAAATATAATGTATTGTTATCCTTCCATATTTACTTGCACAACTGAGAGAAAATTCAGTCTTCAGTCCATGATACAGATAGGCCTGTGGAAACACTCATCATTTTAATCCCAGCATGCTAATGGCCCCTGTGTGAATATAGATTTCTCAATTAAACTGAAGTAATTTGATCAAAGAACAAGTCTCACAGGTGCACGTAAAGGTTTCAGTAACAACAGCCTCTGCTATTCATTGCTGGAGAAGTGTTCCACTGAATGGTGCATGGCTGAGGCTTAGAACTGTACTTGACTTCTTGGCCCAGAAACACCCCAAAATGTACATGTTTCAGTGAGAAAGCCATGAAACAGTCCACAACTTGTCTATGCTATTGAGAGTGCATCTCTATATCCCATAGAGTTAAATTTCCGAGGCCCCCTTGAACCTAGCACAGTGATATGAAGCTCTGATGCTTTTTCTGGGATCTCCTTTGATGTAGGCTTGTGCCAATTTCTTTCTAAGAAATCTCCAGACCCACAGGCTATTTTAAGGGGTAGGACAAAATGTGAGTCTCCAGCCAAAGAATAGGAATCATAAATGGGTGAAATGACCGCACGTTAATACAACCCATGTAGCCTGATCTACTTAACAGTGTTTTACATTTTTAACTACTGGATATTTGTAAAAAGTCACCATCTCTATTGGCATTTGACAAAGGACACAGTTAAATGGACCTGGCATTTTCTTATTCATGTTGTTGAGCTACTTGAATTAAGGTTCAGTCACCATATGATATCATGCATTTTATGGATTAAAAAAAAGACCTAATTCCCATGTAGACAACAAGATCTAACATTTCTTCCTCAGAAGTTTGACTTCATTCTTTTTTATAATTAGAAAAATATTTTTGCCAAGTCCTCAGTGATTACCTTAATTTTAGTGCCTTGTCTCACACAGGTATGTGCCTAGCTTGCACGTCTTTACAGATACACTTTCTGGAATGCATGAGAATTTTATTTTAATTACATTTTTTTTCTGAATTGTACAACATAATTTACTTGCTTTCTTTAGTTTGTTCATTTTTAGGCCATAAATATTATTTACCCATAGGGATTTGTTTCTCCTTTCTTTAGTTAATTAAACACACGGTTGGATTTATCTTGTGCTACCACCAGGAGGGCACAAGTGAAATACTGTATCACTAGATGGTTCATTCATTAGCATAAAATAATCGGTGCTTTTGAATACCTGCACTTCAATGTCTCAGGTTAGTTTTTTTGTGATTGCATCTAGGAAGCAACAGCATAAGTAAAGGGATACAGAAGAGAGAGACAGACAGAGAAAAAGAAAGAAAGTAAAGAAAGAAAGAAAGCAGCACAGCTGTTAAAATTAGCAGGTCTCCTTAAGAAACAGAATTTGACAAAAAGGAGAGTCTATGAGCTTGCCTGGAGGCAGATCTAACTGGTACCTAGAACATAACATGGGAATAATCTAAAGTAATTCCCTACTCTGCTAATAACAGAGTTTGAATAATTACAAACCCATTCTTTCTACCAAATAACTTCTTCATTTTGGGGAAAATAATTCCCAAACTACCATATGGTCCTGACAAATATTTCTACTGATTCTACCTAATGTTTATCAATGCAAAGTAATGTTATTTTTCCAAAAAGAACATTGCCCCAGGATAACATACATAAATACATAATGACACGTGCAGATATTTAATGCATCTTGCACCTACTTAGAGAAGGCTTATCACAGAATGTCAGAGAATACAGATTTCTTCAGAGACTGCTCACTTACGTCCTTCTTACTCCCCTAGGGTCACAGTCTGATTTACCTTCATCCTGGGACAGAAGCCTGCTCTTTGCCCAGACTTGGTGGAAGACTTTGGATCACCTGTAGAGAGAGCACATGCCTAGGCATTATCTTAGGCCTCCTTCAAATCCCTTCTCCCTAGATACTTCTCCACCTTTTCTCTCAGTTTTTCATGATTGTATGAAAAATTAATAGGACTCTGATCCATATTGCCTTTTCTCCCTAATTGCATCAGAATGTAGGAAGGTGAAGCAATGATATAAGAGGGAAGGCTGAGGCTCCATGCCCAAACTAGGGAAATCCACTTACGGAGGGGCCCCCTCTGTGTACAGACGTAGTTGGTGTGACCTATTTCTGGGACCTTTTTTCCATTTTTGGGAGAGATACCATTAATTCATTCTTCCTTTCTGAGGAATAAAATAAGAACCCAGACACATTGATTATTAATCATTCATCTGGGGACCCTCCTCCCTCTTGACCAATGACATAATCTTCAGTGAACAATGTGTATACTGCAATTGACATTTGCACAAAAAAAATCAGGTTATATTGTATGCATCTGCACTAATAAAAATAGTCATCTTTCAAATCCTCCTTTTCAAAGTCTCACTGAACAGACTTCAATATCTATATAGTATTTATTCTGACCTTCTCCTCTCTGATCTTCCTGCACTAGGGAACTATACAACAATACAATAAAATAGACGCACACTTTATTAAAATACACATTTAGACTGCAATCTTCGGAAGCTCCAAAGTTAGGTGTACGGGAATCATCTCATCCTTTTGGAAGTTCAGCCTCTTCAGGCCTCACATGAAACACCAAGTATATGTCACTCTGAAAGTCTGTTGCATAATTATTTTCCAAACAGTACCACTGATGTGTTGTGTAATTGCAGTAGCTCAACAATTCATCCCAAACTGAGTCTGTGCTTCTGCTTGTTTAAAATCCCTATTTTTGATATCACAGGTGATTTAATGCTATCTGTTATGGTAATGAAGAGTCTTAGACAAAGATCAGTCACACTTAACTGCAGATGAGTCACTCTTTCAGCATGTCCTACTTTTTTTTTGCTTTGGTTTGCTTTGCTTTGAGGGAGAATCAGGATGTATAACAATTTCAATTGCATAAGCTCTTGTGTTCAATTATAAAAGACAACCAGATGCATATGAACATTTGAGTAATTAGGAAACAGATATGTTCAATATTGTTAGATTAGTTTATGTGGAGATTCTGTTTTGGTTTTAGCAATTGTAATGAAAAACATCCAGCATTAGAGCAAGCAATTAGCTCATGCAAATTCAGGGTTTTGTAAAAATACTAGCCACTATATGTAAATCTCAGTATTCATATTAGAAGAATAACATTTTATTTGTGTTCAGGTGTGCTAAATAAAAAGCTAACTTTGAGGCTGATGGAATAATCATGGGGAAGGCAACATGGGCCAGGGAAAGATAAAGGGCAGTGGGAAATAGAACATCTTTGATAATAGGAAGGGCTCCATGCCATTAGTATGTATTTTCACAAGTGTGATGACTGCAGGAATCATAATAGAAGGTGCTGCATTTTGTGTTTATAATAGCATCTTTAAAGGAATGCTGTTACAGAAATTAACTGTATTTTCAAGACGTTCTCTTGGATGATGAATCATCAAGCACTGTTACTTTAGCCAGTGAGTCCCTACAGAAACAAATGTTGAAATGTATGAGAAAATATTAGCCTAATGATTTTTCTTTGGAAAATATTGCCAGTATAGTAATTTTAATTAAGGAGTAATTTAGAACTTTTATATTTGTATTCCCAATGTCAAACTCTTTTGTTCTCACACTTACACCTCTGTTATTAATGTTAGCCATGGTTTGCAAAAGAGGAAAAGCTAGTTATCAATGAATAATTCAGGCTCCATAACTGTCAGACCTCATTATTTTAAATAAGGCCTGGTAGTTCCAGTTGTAACTGGCTAATTGCATCATTTAAACTTAAACTGTTAGAATATTTCATATAATTAACAATTTTTAAAACTTTTAATACATTCAAAACTACTGTAGTACATAGGGCAATTTTCTTTAAATCAGGCTGAGAGAACAAAGAGACATTTGAGTTGTGATATGAGTCCTTAAGTAGCTAAAATAAAAAGAAGAAAAACTGTGGTGAAATTGATGTATCCAGTAGTTAAAACAAAACCCTATCATTAGAGTGAAATGATGTAAAATACTTTAAAAAGGGGAAGTTGAAAAAATTAAAACACCTGAAACTAATGAACAAAGTTGTAACCTGACACCTGATGGAGCTCTTGGTAGCAAGATTGTTCAAGCGCTGTTAATGAAACTGTTTCCCTTTGTGTGGCCATATTCTCTGCTCTGGTTTGTTTTCTGACAGTAGACATGTAATTCCCAAATCAGCTACAAATAGATGCCATGATTAACTCCTAAAAAACTGAACCACTGTTTTTCCAAATGATCCAGGGAGCTATTTTTATTTATTAATAATTTTAAATTGTGATTAGAAAATTTTAACAATATTTTAATTTGGTTTCTTTTATCTAATAATAATTTACCCTTTAATAACACAGACTTGATAAAGTGAGAAGGAAATACACTTTGCATACACTTGTCTTTAGAGTGTATCCCAAGCAGGAAGAGTCAAGGGTCACTTTTGAACTAGCCTAATCTTAAACTTTTGTTTTCATCATTTCCTTTAGCTTCATTCTCAGATTACATCCAGTAGATTTTTATATGTACCCACTAACTGTAAGGTGAGAGAGGTTAATATATACTTTTAAATGGACCTATTAAAAAAAGACAATACAACTCGGGCTTTTCCTGAAAGGTACTTGTGTGTAGCACATTAAGACTGGTACAGTAAAGGAAGATTATCCCCATTTTCCAGATGGGGCACTCAAGTTCAAGGTAAGCTATATATGATTTCTGTAGACTCTGTTTCCCTTCCCCCATATTTCTGAAACAAAAGTTTATCTGGTGTTCAGAGTCTGGCTTACAGCTGTAATGGGAGGCTGTGAGAGAAAATATCGTAGACAACCTGAGTGCTGTAAAAAAGAAAAAAAGCTACATCTGCTGTCACTCGAATCACTCCAGCATATTATTTCTTTCTTTATCTAATGAAAAAAATTAAAAACCACCACAACTTACAGCTCTCATGTTGAAACTATAAATTTCAGCCCACATAGCCATTAAGAATGTCATTAAGGCTGTGGAAGTTACACAGCAAGGGCTTGGATCTTATCCGATATGTAGCAGCCTTGCATTGCTGGATATCTTGTAAAAGTCACCCCTACATTTCTGCATCATACTGGAGGTCATTACAGAATGCATACAGAAACTGTGTGTGTTCTTGTGTCTGAGAGCAGAATTGGTGCACCGCACAGATTAGTTTCCTAGGTTTTCCACATGCTGAAACTGAGCCATTTCTACTTGTGTGAAAACCACATCTAGCAATAATTGGTCCCCACAGAGATACAGACTATCATATTCTCACATTCTTCTGAGATCTTAAACTTAACATTGAGGTTTCTTGGGAGATGTATCTCTTAAGAAGACAGGCAGCATCAGGTTGAGTTTTGCAAATCTTTGCTTAAGGCAGATTGAAGGACTATAAACATTCTCTGCCCACCCCTCAATTCTAACCTCCCTCTTCATGGGAGATTTGCCCCCCTTGGCCAGGAGTCAGCATGAGGTTTCTGAAGGAAAGTCATTTAGATTTGAAATTTTCCATTTTACCTGTATTTGGATTGGAAACATTATAAGCAAGCTGCCAAAATTATTGGCTTTGAATGCCCTATTTTACCTTAGTTGCTATATATTTTTTAGGGTAATCACAAAGACCATGATTGTCCTTCTCAGACCATAACAGTGACACGACATAAAATGCTAAATAACTCCTGCAGTTAATACTTTGAGCACCAAAAAGAAGTCATGCAATATCTGCTGTGGTCAGGTAATATATCATAAAGAGGAAGGTAGGAGAGACCAAAGATCTCATCACACAAGATCTGGGTGTATGCAGTTGTCAGTAAACCTTTATCATACCCTTATGAATACTTAACACCATCAGCTCTGAAGTCCTAAGTTGTCCCTGGTTAGAGAGCACTTTCTGCTGCTGGTGGTGAAGACTAGTGCTTTAGCTGTCAAGTTTGAGGTTGGCATTCTGAGGTGGAGGTGACCCAACAGGATCACAGCTCTGGCACTCAGAGCCTGCAAACCCCTTTAAATTCTGGGGGTTTTATCACCTTAGCTCTGGTTTGGTTCAATTAGGAATTTTTATTAGGTAAGTGCCTCACATCTAACTGTTTGGAAAGCCACATAGTCAACACTTGGAAACAATAGAGTTGTAGAAGAGATGAACTGGTAAATAAAGGTGCTGAGATTATATGTGTTTTGAATAATATATATTTTGTATCATTGTCAATTATATAGAATAATATTCACAACTCTATACAGGCAAGACAAAATAACCTAACAATACACTAACAAACTTAATTTGTAAGGCTCAATGAGGAGATCATTAAAATCATAATAATTTTGAAAGTCATGATGTTACAGTGATATTACAATTTTAAATCCATACTGATACTCCTCCATAGTCTTACAGTATTTTTTTCCCTGTATAATTTAATATCATTGAGATACAGTCAAATAAAAATTAGTAAAAGAAGTTGCATTTCAGAGGAAAAAAATATTTGCTTATCTTGTCTTGCAGTGTCTGGAGACTTCTGAAATTGTTTACTGTGTTCACTTTCTGTAAGCTGTTGTCAGCTCAGCTGTCTGAACTATAGCTTCATTTTTAAATATTTTTCACTGAAAAAATACCAACTAAGTCTCTGAATGTTTTATGTCTGCACCCACATCATATATCACAACAAAGAGGAGGCTTATGTCTTGAAACTACCCAGTGTTGGCTTCACCCTTGTCAAGGCTGGCTCCCTATACGGAAGCTGACAGTCAGGTTTAGGGTACGCTAGATGTGTTACATCAGGGAAAGGAATCAAGTTCCGTTTGTGTACAGAACATGGTCTTAAAGTCAGTGATTTCACTGACAAAAAACAAGAGACATCTTTTTCCTTCAGAGCTTAGACACCTGACTGAAAAACACAGGGTAACCGGAGACACACCGTGAGCAGGAGGCGAAAGACAGCGGGTAGAGTGTTCCTACTGAGCATATTCATTCTGAAGGGTCATTCAAATGCCTCTCTACAAAAAAGCCAGAATGTAAATAATGTCAACCGTCTATGAAAGCAGGTGATTTAGGTCACTGAGCAGTGTACCTTGCTTAAATTATATTATTCTTTCAAATACTTAATGTACATCTGAGCTATTCACTTCACTTGTCTATAAAATCTTCACTAAGGAGAACCATCCATTGCTTTAGAAAGGAAAGCAAACAAATGGAGGCATGCAGTGCCATTGAATATCAGAAGAAATGTTTGGTAAGGAAGCCTGCACATGATCTGTCCAAAGGAGATCTGAAACTAACTGCAGATGATGAGAAGATATTAAATGCATTTCAGCATCCATTGGAACTGTGAAGAGTGGGGCTAGTTCTTATTATTGGGATAAAAATATCACCAAATGTCTCATCATTCTTGGATCCTTTATTATGGCAAGGAAAAGAAAGACTGGGGGAAGTGGAGGTGGGGGAGGCCAGGAAGAAGAAAACCTAATTCTTTAAAGAGTGTATAAAAGCTGGAAATTGAGTAAAATTTCAAGGTTTAAAAGCTCAGATTACATTGTTTGGATTGAAATCATACAAAAGCTTTGCTCAAGGATCTTGAAAATCCCTTGTGTCTTTTCTCCACAGTGACCAGCAGTTACACCTGCACAACTGGGAGAAGGAAGCTTCTGAAATTTTGACTATTGCCAGCCTTTGAAGTAGAAAGGAATGTGGAACAAGCAACTTCCTCCTCCTCCTCTTCCTGTATTTTGCATTTGATAATCAGATCCAGTTGCAGACTGCCCTTGGGGGCCCAGGAACTTAGCTCTCTTAGGGGGTCTGCATTGGATATAGGTCCCTGGAGCCCCACTGTCCCACCAGTTGACAGACCCTTGTGGAGCAGTCCAGGTTTGCTGTGGAGGAAGGCTTCCCTCATTGCAGACAGCTACTTGGGACGTCAAGGTAGGGCAGCAGCTACCAGTCAGTGTGGCATCTGTTGTGCAATGTGGCTGCTTATGAGCTTAGAAATCCTGCAATCAAATGTATTTCAGCATGGCAAGATGCCGTTACTTTTCTCTGTTTTAGTGCAAATTAGAGAGAACTCAGTTGTGGCTAAATACTTACTGCTTTTTACTGTGTTTTCAACACAATCCTTTTATGTGTATGTACATCTTGCCTGCAAACATTCCTACACACTCAACAACAGATGTATTGAGAATAATTCTGCCAATTACAAAGCTACTAGAAGTGCTGTAGCTGAACTCTGGGTATAGAGCAGCCAGCTGAGATAGACAACAACAATTTTTGACACAGCCGGTCACAGCTGACATTTCTGTTCTTGATCCACTGAGTCATCTGAATCCTGTAAGAACATTCATCATGGAAATAGTCTGAAACAGAGAAATAGTCTGAGCTCTCCTACAGAATCTGTTCTTGACCCAATCTGCAATGTTAAGAAAGGGGTCTGATAGCTGCATATATTCTTTTCACTCATAAGTAATAGGGGTGCGCTGTTTACTGGTCTAGTCCTTGTGGTCACAGTGGGATTGTCACTGTTTTATTAGTTACTTTTGCACTTTCTGATGTTCCTGTAAAACAACATTCTGTTTCAGGAGATGTGCCTGTCAAGGAAGCGGGGAGAAGGTGGATGACATGATGAGTGGCTTCCAACACTTTGTTTATGTCTCCACGGGGTGGAAGCATTTTGTTAACTCTGCACTCTCAACGTGGATCAGTCACTGCTGCCAACATAAATAATTTCAAATATTTCACTGAGAATTGCTGCAAAGCTACAGGAGATTTTCTGCCTATATGACTGAGATTGTGTCTCCTTTGATTTCAACTTGATTTAATTTTGTAGAAGGAGAGGCAAATACAAGATGAGTGATAGTGCAGCCCTCCAACTTGCATTATTGATACTTCCAAAGTGTCCAGTTCAAATGGGGGCAGAATGTTAACAGAACTGAGAGTATCAGTCTAGTGGCTGAAGGACAAAAATAAGCTGCCTTTTTGATCTTTGCTGGTCAACAAAAGCATGCTTTGCTTGCTCCAGAAGTCTTTCATGTGAGAGAAAATGGGCAGAGATGAAAACTCATGTCTGATCTAACACTTTGGCAAGCTTTATTTTCTTACACCCACAGGAGAAGATTTCTGGCCTTTCAGAAAATAAATCAGAAGTCTCTTTCTGCAATGTAGAAAGTCACTGTTAAAGTTTAGTCTGTGTATAAAGCATGCTCTGTATGCAGAATTATCATCCTTAAAAACCTGCCCTCCGTTGAAAGTAGATTGGTCAGAAAATTGAAGCCTCTGAGCGTACACCAGACCCTCAGTTCTCTAAATGGATCACAGTGTGAGCTTTAGAAAAAATATTTACTACACATGTCATCACTTCTCTGGCAGATTTTGTTTGGAGAAGCTGGATCAGGCAGAGCTAGAAGCCTGATAGATTGCTCTACTGTCTTGGAGTACTTATACCTGAAACCGAGCAAGTAATTCAAAATAATTTTTCAAATAAATTCATTTTCTTATTTATTTTCTACATGTAAAAAACCTGTGAGCAAGTAATGAGTTCCATTAATTCACTAATTGAACCTACTCCACATATTCTAAGGGATATATTTATTACCTTAGAATGGAGTGATTGGAAATAATTTGTTGAGTTATTTGCATTAAATGTCGGTCCCTGCTTCGATAAGCATTGCTGTCATTGTGAAGATAAGAAGATGGGAAATCTCTGAGGCTTTTGTATTTTCAGACAATGGGAACAGATTAGGGACAAGGAAAAGAAAATGAAGATTAGGGGATTTTAGAAAAATAAACCTGTGTACTACTTTTGGTTTTCATGTCAGAAAAAGATGGAGACTTTTTGGTTGTGGTGCATTTATTTCTCTCTTGTTTAGAAGCCAAGTAATGGTCTATTATTCTCTGTGGGTCCTCAGGTAAGGCAAAGACAAACCCTGCTGTCCTGGACTGCAGCATGGTGCAAAGCAAAGAGCAGGTGAGAGAATTTCATGGGAGCGGGGATGCCCAGCTCAAGCTTCTCTGTGAGTTTTACCATTTTCATCCTGCTTGACATTTCTCAGAGTAAGCTCTATTACAGATTAGTAGCCCTTGGCAGTAGGCTGGAGAGATGAGATTTTACTGTGATATGTTACACGTGCATGGGGGGAAAGCAAAGAATATGTGTGAAAAATTGAAATGACAAGGTCGTGTTGATAGCTTGTTTGAGGGAGCTGCCACGGTAGTTTGTTGCGTTACAATTAGAGATGGGCCAAGAAGCATGAATGAGATGAGAGCTGGTTTGAACCTTCATCCACTCTGCTAACCAGATTGAAGAGGAGCCCATGGTAAGGCTAAAACACATCTAGCACTGGTAGGTGTGGTTTCTCAATGTAATGAGCTTCCGTTTCTGATAATTTAGCTTAGAACAGAAAGCAGGAATCTAGAAGAATGTTCAGGACATTCATCCAGTCTAAAATAATTCAATCTGGAAAACCTGATTATATCAAGATATTTTCATACCATTCCCAGCCTTCCATCTGTAACAAAGAGCTCCATATCCTTGCAAATATCCGTCCTGTTAACAAAATGAAACAAAGTCTGCAAAGCTTTCAAATTTCGACACAGGGTCTTTTTAATTATGAAGCCCTCAGTTGAGATGCCAAGCTTCTGTCACAGGGTGTGTGTGAGAGAGTAGTCTGCGTACGAGGACTTGCAGTGGGAACTGCACTGAAGTAAGCGCATGATCCCTCTGTCAGCCGTTTCTCTTCTCTTCAGCTTTATCCTGTGGGAAGTAGCTTTACATTCAGATTCAGACTACAAGGGATTCTACGAAAGCTGAATTTCTGCACTGGCCGTGCTTATTCTGCAGTGTGTGTCACACTCCCTGTGGTGAGGGCTAAGTTCTCCCTATTTTGTGCTGCCTCTGTCTAATGCAGACAAAATTCCTCCTTCTCACAAGGATTCCAGGGGAAAGCAAAGGCAGAGAGCAAGGGCAAGTGGAGACAAGCACTGCAGTTTACCAGGACTCCCTGTTTTGAAACACTTGCCAAGCTCACTGAGGTAATAGTTGTGATTTGGTTGAATAACAAAATCCATATCCAGCCCGCTTCTGAAAAGTGCAGTCAGCAGTGTAGGATTCCTCTCTTCCTTTTGCCTTAATAATGTCACTGATTAGTTCTTGGTTGCAGGTATTCATGATGATACAGTGGGGTAGAAATACACAGGAGTTCAGAGTGTTTTGAAGTGGCTGTAGGAGTCACTGAAATAATGACCTATATCGGTATGGGAAACTTTTTTCCTGACCATTTTCATCCTCAGTGTGCTTTACAGACCTGAGAGCTGCATCTCTTTGAACTGTGGCAACGCAGAGCAGAAAGCAGCTTCTCCAGCTGAGGCTGTAGGGAACACTGCTACATGAGGACTGGAAGGATAAGCAGAGCTTCTCACCCGTATCTGGATAAAGGGTTGCCCATTAACATGCTTTCCCTTTCTTCACCTCCCTTCCACTCCCCCCTGAAAAGTATGTATGGCAGTAAAAGAAGGAAACAGGTCTGCCAAAGACTCCTTTTCTCTCATCTGTTTAGTTGGAGGTAAATGAACCTGACCTACCACTTAATGAAATCTCGTTTATACGGGATGAAGACAGCAGCTGGGAAAAACAGAAAAAGGAAAGAAGAAGGAAGCTTTCTTCTTCATATGTAAATTTTCTGTAGGGAAAATGAAACTTGAAATTAACCTTGCCTGTGATTTTGAAATTTATAGTTTATTATTTATCCCCTATTATTTTCTTAATGCTCCGGATTTCCATAGTCTAGTAAGTCACTGCAGTTAAAAGGACATTCTAAGAGAGGTGTTTGGGTTTTTTAACCAATTCTCATTCGTTTCTGCAGATTAAGTGATACTTCTGAAAATATGATGCAAGGTCTCAGAATTCTGTCCACTGACACCTGCAAACAGGGTCCAATGAACTCCTTACTCAATACTTCTTTGACTTTGTAGCTATCGCAGTCTGATTTGTTATTGCAATGGATTTACCCATATGGAAAAATAACAAGCATTATATGGCTGTATATATAATACATAAATAATGCTTTCTTTTTCAGGAAGTTTAAAGACACATGACTTTGATGTTACTGAAAATTGTGTCATAATCATCAAATGGAGCTGGTGCCAAATAAACCAGATGGAGCTTTCAATCAACAAACTGCAGTTATTTTTGATATCTGTGGCTTATTTGTTATCAATGCAACTTTTAATAGAATAAGGTAAGAAAAAAGACCTGCTCCCAGGGAAAAAAGAGAGCCACAGAAGCTCTCAACTTATTATTTGACCTGACAGCACAGATAAATGGTGGGCAAAGGACACAGTGCAATACCCAACTCCAAGTGGAAGGGATTTGTTTGATGTTTTCTCCTGGAGCAGAAGGTGGCATGAATGATTATTTCATCCTCCCATACTATGAAAAATTTCAGAGCATTTCTATTTATCTGTGCACACATTACTGATTAATTATACTTGATGATATTGCTATACTAGCACATTTCTTTTTTTCTCTCTTTGCAGGAATATATAGTGTAGCTTTGCCTGTGCCTCTCTCAAATTGCTTTTATGTACATCTTTGTATATACTGTATTATATTCTGCCTGTAGTAAGAAAAAGACAAAAAGTAAGAAAGAGTTTTATAAATAACCAATGTGTTAATTTTTGTATGAGGAATGACTTATAAAAAAACCCTACAGCAAAGACTCACTTTGGCCTTCTAGAGAGATGGGGAAAAAGAGAGTGTATATATATATATATATGTATATATATATATATATAAATTCTTATTTAATTGTTTTGGTTTTGTTTTTTCCCAAATGTCTCTTTTCTCATCTCTTTTTTTTCGTCATAGTGGTAGTCCCTGTCTTTTTTGCTAAGTGAAGATGGATAATCCAAAATAATACTCCACTCAGTTTCTTTTAGCATTTGAATGTATCAAGACTATTGTATGAAAAATGATGTTGCTTCTCTGAAAGCTGTTCAGCCTTACGTGTAATTTCCTCTTCTCTTTTCTTTATTCAGATGTGATCTCCTAAAAGAAGAAAAAAATCTGTTTGTGGCTAGGATGTATTTTTTTGTTATTGAGACAGATGAAAATTCTGTATGCCAAATGCTCTCATGTTTACAGAGAACAAACAATCCTACGTTTCTTCCCTGAGCCTGTACAGCTCCCTTTCTATCACATCCCTGTACTCCTCTAGCATTGGAGACTTTCTGTCGCACATGTCTGAGACTGCAGGCATGGATTGGAGCCTTTGCCCTGCAGAATATAAAGACATTAGAAGAAAAAAACCAGGATTTTTCAATTTAATTTTAATCTTTATATTTTTATTTCCTAGAGACAATTTTTGAACAAGATCTGAATTTTGTCTTACTGTGTGGGATGTTGGTAGAATCTCATGGTAATGAGCTGAATGAATTGGAAAGGGAAGTTTTCATACTTGATACTGTAAATACATTTAATATATCATTACAATTAATTTTATATATTGTTTTCCAATAAAGATTTCTAACAGACCAAAGGCTGGGATTAAGACTGGCATATGAGGACTCTTCAATCTAATTCAGATTCTGCATGAGAAGTTAGTATCTGAGTATGGGGAATGACCTCTGTGGGTTGTTTTGGTGGGCTCAGTCCAGTGCCATTCACCTCTCCACACCCAGCAGTACGATCAGCAAGTCTCTACACAGAGTAGAAGAGTTAAGCAATCACAATGACTTAACCATCAACTTGACCTTTAAGATCCCTTCAGAACAGGTTTGATCCACACTGATTTACTTTATCCTTCAGACTATCAGATCTGTATTAAAACCCTGATTGACCAGAAGTAATTATTTGATGCATTGTGTTAGCAATGTCCCGAGGCCCAACATGAAAACTGGGGGTGAAAGTTACACCTTACTGAAGTCAAAGGAGGGATTGCTTTCAGTGGAACTGGGATTTCACCCAGCAAACCCTACCAGGAGTGTTTGGGTCCTACCTATGTCTGAAGGTGTCTGAATCCTTCTGTGGTGCCCATCATATTTTTATGTAAATGTATCTTGCAAGCTGTTATGATGTTTTAGTGACACTAATGTACATTTAAAAATAGGTGATTTTATTTCAAAAAATGTACAGTGATGGCATAAATTATATACTGGGTTACCACAAAATGCCGTGTCACCTGGTATGGTAATTATATTGTTCTGTCATTCCTTTGGTAATGAAAGCCTTCACTTATTTGTAAGTTATCTTTTTGCTGAACATGAGGAATAAAACACGTCAGGGAAAAAAAAAGTTAAACGTTATGCAGTTATGTTGCAGGCATAGGGGCAAATAACACAGACATTTGGGACAATCACTGAAATTTATTCTTGGATTTCTCTGAATATTTCTTAGTAGCTTTAGTAATTTAGTTTCCTCCCTTACAGTTCCTTTAAAGGTAATTTCCATAACCTGCCATTTTCTGGGAAAGATGAATCAGCTGCCTTTGTAATGTGTCCCTGTTTTTTCTCTAGGAGTGGTTTTCTACCTATACCTTGATCCAAATAGGTTGGATTCTTTTCAAAAAATGCTGAGAAACTAGACTTCTCTCTGTCCTGTAGCAATGGAGGTGAAGACAGATATGTGGTTGCCTCAGTATACATCAACTATTATGTAACAAGGTTGCTAGGCCACTGTTACAAATATATTTTACTTATTCTGATTTGACTCTTATTCCATCATGCATGAAATTCTATTTGCTTAGGAGACAGACTGCATACAATTTTAAATATCCTCACCTATGTACCTACTCCAGATATTGAGGATGGGCTAGGACAGAGTACTAGGAAATGCATGAACATAAATTCCTAAAAATCAAAGAATAATACCCAACTCAAAAAAATTATAGAAGACAAAGTTCTGAGAACATATTTCCCAAAGCATATGCTACATATGACCTCCTCACCAAGTTTTATACTAAGATGGTGTTCCAAGTATGGCATTAAGTGTGTATATTCACAGACATGACACATTTTCCAACGCCATTTCCCATTTTGTGATATGCAAAACCAGAGAGGCTTCTTCACATATGATTTGTTCTTATCCACCTAGAAACAGAAAGAAATATAGTCTAACTTCTGCTGGGAGAAAGAGAGCAACTTAAAATTTAAATGGTCATCCGAAATAGTGGAAAACTTAAACTTATAATTGGTTTTGAAAACAAAATGAATCAAGTATTTTATAATGTATGAATTTCTATATTAAGTACATAAACATATACACTACTACATATAACAAATATGCATTGCACTATATTAAATATACAATATATTAATTTATGGGGTTTTATACTATACTATAAGGATAATATAGAGAATATATTCATATTCATTTATATATGTTTTACAGAATATGTTATATAAACTAGAAATAAATTATTAAAGATAGTGTTTTATATATATATATATATATATATCAATATGCCTCTGTGTGTACACACACATNTATATATATATATACATATGAATATGGTATTTTCATTTATATAATATATTCACACATTCCCTAATGAATGGTTCACTCTGTCTCCTGGGCAGGATTTCTAGGATATTATTATATTGTACTAGCATGGGTACACTCTGCAGGCACCAAAGATACTAATCACGGAAGAAAGTGGTATAGAAACTCATATTGATGTTTTGCCTTTCCAAAGGAAGTAATTGACAGCAAAGCATATTTCAAGGTCTGGTTGCCAACATACTCAATTAAGCAGAATTTGGAGGAGGAGGAGAAGGAGGAGGGGGATGGCTGGAAACTCCCAGTTATACTACAAGTGTCAGCTATCTGTTGTCAGAGACCTGGTGACGTTGAACCAAACTGTGAAATATGTGTAATTCTTCGAACATTACTGATGATGTAGCAGCAGATTTTTTTTTTGTGTGTGTGCATGTGACTGCTTTTGACCATGACAGGTTTTCATAAATCTGGTGTCATTATAGAACACATGACTTGTGTCACCACTGCTACAACAAGAGAAATCCATCACAGATCAAAGTGCCAGGAAAAGTCCTATTCACTGTATGAGCCCCACTTAAGCTTTCCAAATACAGCTTGAGTGGAATTTAAGTGGGCCATAGGCCACGTTTTGCTCCGATACACAGGCATGAATTTTACACTGTGAAAACAAACTAAAATATACAGCATTTTCTAATGTAACATGAAGCTATCTGAAGTCACAAGGCCATTCAGAGATAGATGTCTTTGCCAGTATTTTACCTTAGATTTCATGTTATTTTTTTAGAATATGAAATGAAGCAATAAAACTTTCCAATATTATTTTAATACTTTTAATATTAGACCTTCATACTATATTAGAACTATCTGAAGAGAGTTATCTATAACCTTCTCAGATCACAAGCTCTTTGAACAAGGATCATGCCTATCTTCTTGTTTATATGTTGCCTAGGTTGTTGCAGGCTACATAAAAACTTTTCGTCTATGAGGGATTTGTTGAACTCTGAAAAAACCATGTATTTATTTATCTCTATATGTTATATATACATATATATATGTATAAACTGATGAATATATATAGATTTGTTTATGGGAAAGTAGTTGTGCTACTTCACCATAATGCTTCCTGACTTAGGAAGTCTCTTCATATAATACTACTCCCTTTCCAATATTTAAATGCATTGGTTATTTTTATTTTTAGTGTACATTTTATAATAAGCAAAAGTCTAGGACCCTTTAAAATAATTATACTGTGAAAAAAACATGTAACAACTAATTTAAAGACTATAGAGCCATTTATGTCATCATACTCTTTGCAATGAGCAAATTACTTTTTGTGATTGATTTCAGTAGATTCCAGCATCTGCCTTCTTTCCCAAATTTTAAACGTGTTGACTTAGCATGGCAGCCTACTTGTTTTAATGCAGTAAAGTAGGAAACTCTGTACCTCTAGAGACCAAAAATCCCCACTGATCTGCTTTGAATTGGCTATGTGATCCTAAAGATCATTTGTATTCCACCGATATTAATTTCTCCCTCTTTCAATAAAACAATGCAGAATAAAAGATTCTGTTCATCAAGGCACATGTAGCTAATTTCATGTAATATTTCATTTGAAATGGTCTCATTTTATTCTCTCTGATTCTGTTAAAAAAATCACTATAGTAGGAGAAAGTCAAACTAGAGATTATATTAGGCTGAGGCAAATGGTATTCACCTTTTATAGTCCCTATGTTTTATAATGAAGATACTTCATTGAAACAATGATGCATACTTCAACAGTCCCCTGGAGAGCAGTGAATCCTGTTTGGAGAGATTCATGAATATGTGCATTAGCACAATCCAACTGGAACTTGCCCTTAAAAACGAACCACAAGAGAAGCTGATCAGTTCCCGCTTATGTATATAATCAGAAGGTTATCATATTATCTCCCCCTCCACAGGGAAAAGCAGATGCATATTCTTCTACCACTTTAAGAAGAGAAATGCCAAAGGAAACAACAATCTTCCCCTTCTATGCTTTCAGCAACATTTACTGTATGAATCCAGAAAGACCTTTTAGAACAAGAGGAGGAGAATATACGATGAGCCTCTCTAAAGGAGGATTTATTTTGCATACAATTAGTCAGAGTGTAAACCTTTTAAAAAAAATTACATCTGCATTAATTTAGTCAAGGCCATCAATAAACCTGAAGTGAGTTCAAAGACTGCTATAAATGGCAGAGAGATGAGACAAACATTTCACAGAGTCAAGGTTTGCGAAGATATACATGAAGCTCTGTGTCCTGAAGATGAATGAGGAACACTTGGCAGTTCTTGAAGCAGTAGTTTATTTAAAGTACAAAAAATTCAGTGAAAAATACTTCTGGCCAGCAGTTGTTGCCCAGCTTTCAAGAAAAATGGCAGACCACCACCAAGCTAGTGACAATGATAAAGAATAGTCACATAGATTTGCAGATTTATCTTTAGGTTTGTAGCAACCTCAGCTCTGTGAAAAAGCGTATAGCGGTGAAACCCTTTACCACCTTTGAAAACAAACTAAAAAGAGCTACTGCCTTATCATGGTGCATATTGTTAAGTGGTCATTACACATACCAGGCAGTAGCAATAAGCTTTATCATCCAAAATGAGCAATCATTTGATCTAAGCTTGGAAAGATTAAACAGTGCAACGAAACCGGAAAGAAAAAAATAAATTATCGATCACTTTCTGGATAAAACATACCGCTGCCTTATTACCACCTCTTCCATATCCTCTCAGTCTGTAACATCTGTACCCATTTATATTGGTAGCTAATGGTCCTAAATGCAATATAGATTTTGCTTAAAAAGATGTCTTCAATTTTATTATGGGTAAGAAAAATTCCGTTGCCACTGACAGACATGTTTAATTTAAGTTGTCAAAAAGTCATTACTAAGATGCGTGAAAATGAATTTGGAGAAACTCCTGCAAGACATAGCTTAATCTCACCAAAAGCCACAAAAGTTATAATTTCTTTTATTTTGAGGAATTTTTTCATGTATGTATCAGGAGTCCAGCCTTGTTCTTTGCAACCCAAAAATCCTCTATTCAAAAGGCTTCTGGATGTCTATGGTATTTTGTGTGCCGGAAGCAAAAAAACACTGCATCTCTATGTATTAGTTTTTCCACTATCAGAGGAGAAACATTATGCCTTCTAAATAAGATATATAGAGATGGCATAATTATACCCTCTAAAGAGGATATAATCTCATAATTGTGCAGTAGAGTTATCCTCAGATTGCACCACAGACTGTACTTAGCCTGATAGACTAACACTGGGATCAGCTTCTAGTCTGAGGGTATTATTTTTGCTTAAAGGCTGGTTGAATATTGAACATGTGTGTACTTGTGAGTTTAGTTTTTATTCACATACACACATAAATTCAGAAACCGAGCACTTGAAACACTCAACTCTATTTTTTTTTTTTTTGCACAGCTAATAATGGCTCTTCACCATACAAAGGAAAAACACTTTTTTACATGCAGTGGTGGGGAGAAAGGCTAGCAGGTTTATTTTGCTTAACTTGCTGTGTTGTGTCACATTCAGCTCTAACACTGCAGCTATTACCATATGTCATCAAATAACTAGCATAAGCAGCTGTGTTGTTCCTCCACAGTGACCCCATCTAGAAGTTTAGAGACCAGGAGCAGGGTGATACCTATTCCTAGCCCCACACAGTCATGCACATGCCTATGCACAGTTGAAGAAAGTTTTTAAATGAAAAGAAATATTTCACCCTACTGAATAGTTCACAGCTCCAATCTTTTGTTTTCACTGGATGCATCATTGCACAAAAATATTTGCCAAATATATAGAAAACCCATTAAATTCTGATGTTTCTCTAGGTGCAGTAAAGATACAACAGAACAACTACATATATATTTTTACATCTATATATGCTTTTGTCCCTGCCATCTTCTGAACTTGTGCAAAAAGCAGTTTTCAGCAGTGTAACAGTGATGTTTAGTGAAGACAAAGCTTGTTCATCTCAGCAGGGGGACAAAGGGGAGGGGGACAAAGGCCAAAGGGTAAATTCCGATTGCTGAGACATGTTTTTATGAGTTGAATCTTAACCATGTGATAAGCAGCATTTAGAGTCTGGGCAAAAAGGAGTACGGAATTTTACTTATCTGGGGGAACACGCACAAACCACTGTACCAGTTTGATACCTGATTGACTAAAAAGGGGTCCTTGCTTTCCAGTGGTTGCTTTCTCCTGTTGTTCTAGTTGTCAAATTGAGTGTTCTTAGGTAATTAACTTGTTCCTTCAGCCTTTGGAAATGAAGAGGAAAATGAGTGCTTGGTTTCTGCTGTATGCATGGCAATTACTTCTGCTTCACACGGTGCCTTTGATTCCCAAGATACACAAAAGAGTGCTGGTGCTACCTTTCTGGTGGAAACAACAGGCAAGAAGGAAGGGGCTTCCCTTACACACGTGTGAAACCACTGTGGACAGGAACAGCAAACACTGTGTGTGAAGGGGTAACAGTAGCAGCTGTTGCAAGGACAGGTGTAGCAGATTTTCCACTACCTCTTACACAAATAGGATAGGATAAACTTTTGCCCTCTTGACAGATCCTTTTCCTGGTGGTAGCAACCGTAGTTCTCTTAGTCCGTTTTCTTGATAGCTACATTGGTAGGAGTGCACAAATCCTGCATCCAGGTGAATGGTATTGGTAATATCCCCCAGAAGGATGGGTACGTTAATTTTAGCTGTGCTGTGACTGAACTGATGAAGATCTGCTAACCACTGTCTCTGCAGAAGCTTATTGGTAACTGAGCCGAAGGACAATATGGATGGGATTTTGGTAAACAAAGACACCATCCATGCTGAAACTCCCTAAAGATGTCTCATTAGAAGAATTTAATGAACTGAGTGAAAAAAGTTAGCTGATAGCTGTATATCTGGCCTTGCTAAATGAATTTCTCTGTTGATATTATTGTTTGATGTAAATGAGTACATCTACACCAGTTTATGCTTGCAAAAATATTAATCTCTTGGTTTTGTACAAGTTGTAGGAGTACTGCAAGTGATACCACAAATTAGGCCAAACAAAAATATTGAGCCACTTAAATGTTGTGTTACTATATATGAAAGAAGACTTAGAAAAGAAGGTCCTCTCCTTGTCCTGTTCTTAAAGCTCTGTGAACACTGACAGTAATTTAATATAACCAGAACCCACCCACACTGTTTGATTCCTGTGTTTTGACAGACAATTTACCAGTTCTTCAGTTGCTCTAAATCTGCAGTTTCATTTCAGTCACTGGAATTTCATCAGTTTATTCCACTTATGGACCTGATCCAACACCTCCAAATAGCTACAGGAGGAGAAGATTTCTGCCTATTTTGTCCAGTTTTACAGTATCTGCTCCCTATGTTTTCTCATATAACAGATATGACATAATTTTCTCACCAATTACTGTTACAACTACCATAAGTGGCAGAAAGTATGTCATGCAAACCTGATCCTGAAATAAGCACCTCAAATGAGTAGATGCTACTGGCTTTTAAGGACAATTCTCTTGAGGTTAAGTTTATAGAATTATTGCTGAAGTTTGTACGGTTGTGCAGTAGTCTAATTTCATTTGAACAGCACAATTTATTAATGGGAGTAATTGAAATATATCTTTAGCCTATGAGCAGAGCTGTAACATTCACATCCAAATATTGATGATGTCACACGTCCCCTGAAGGTCCAAATCTTTCTAAGTGCTTCAGGGGAGATAAGAGAGATTAGCTGCCTGAAGAAATAGTCCTTCTATGAGCTCTCATGTAAGCGTCCTATTTGTCCTAGAAGAATCAAAATGTAGTAATGGGGCACATTTTTCCACTTCTTAGGTTTCATTGCAGTATCTTTCTTCTGTACCACTTGTATAATTGAGTTTCCCTGTTTTGGAATGGGTTCACTTGACCCCAGAATAACCTAAAATATTACTAAATTATTTTCAGCATTTTCTAAGGAAAAAAATATTTCCTTTACTCCTAGTGTCAGCAAATAATAAAATATTGTTGCTTTGCTGATAGCAGAGCAGACAAAACCCATAAACCTAAATAGACTATTTGCAATGCTGAAAATCAACTTGAACAGGAAACAAAATTAACTTTTTAATTTTGTTTAAAGCAGAGATATTAAATAATCTCCAAAGTCAAACACTGTTAAAAATCTTATTTTAAACTAGGGAACATTTGACAGCATTGAAGGTTTTACACAGCTAAACAAAAGCTTTCTGAGGGAAGTTTCAGAAGGCATTTCTCTATGCTTTGTCCATATTCTAAGTGCCCTCTACTGCCAGAGGAGCCGTACTACATAGAAAGACAGCTTGTCTGCGAGAGCAGATAGGAACCCACCCAGGGACTGATGGAAAGGAAGAATTTGATACTTCCCGGTACTGCTTTTCAGCCTATATGTAGCTGGACTTGAAAGCTATCGGTAATAAGATGTTGAGCTTTTTATGAGAAGAAAAAGGAAAGTGAATTCAGTGGTGAATGGAAATATGTAATTTATTTCTCCTGGCAATGTGAGTTCTTCCTTTCTGCAGCTTGCTGTCCTCCATTGGTTTCTCGACGTATTTGTGATGTCTGTTTTGGCATTTGAGAGAAATATTTCTGAAGACCAGCTGTGATCCTGCCTAGCACGTAGCCAAGTTTTACACTTGTGCCCGAGTACAAAGCCCAGTCAGGCAGAGGAGGGAGGGAAGAAGCCCCTCCCTATGGAGCTGATGGGGTGCAATGGCTGGGGAAGTTGTAGAAATGTAATCAACACTGCATGCACTCTTACCGCAGAGGAAATTCTTTCTAGGGCAGAGGGAGGTGTCTGAGCCAGGACTTGCTCCCCTGGGAAGGAGCTCTCCTCCTTCTGAGTTAGAGCTGCTCGCCATGCACAGCCCTGCCCTCAGTGAGCTGCTGTGCATTCCTTATGCACCTTTTGAGCTGCATTTCTCAGCAGAATTATTTTCTTTTACCAAGCTCATATTGTTCAACAGAGACCAAAAGTGACTTAGGAGTTTCTGGGTGTTATTTTCATATAAAGCGGTCAGACTGAGAAAATGCAGGTCTGCGCTATGTGGAGCTGCAGATCTGATTGTGAAAATCAGTTCTGAAAGCAGTGGGAAAAAAACAACTCGTCTATGATTCAACTTTAGCCTTTTATAAGTTAAAAAGTGCATTTTAATGTATTCTAGATAGCCTTAGTTAATTTTAAAATCTCCATTGTACATAGTGTAAGAACATGCCCACATATTAGCGCATGTATAAGTGTATATGTATATACATATAAATATATTTTTATATTTATATAAATATATGTATATATATATGTGGCTGTATTTATTGTGTATTTGTGGTGGTGGATAGTGCAATCACACTGGTCAGGCTGTGAACAAACAGAAACCCTAATACTAATGTCCCTGATCAGATTAACCCTTCCTCCCCCAGCACACTTGGCAGTGCACTGATATTCCCTGACAGTTTCCTGTCTCCTGCAAAGGTCAGTTTGAGTTCAGGTACAGTATCAGCATTTAAATGATACAGAAATCCTTGAAAAGTGGGAATTATGGCCAATATTTTGTTGGCTTGGACGCCTTGCTGTTTACTGAAGCAACCAGTGCTCTGGGTCCAGCTCCGTCCTGGGATCTATGGAAGCTGTTGGGAGTTCCCAGGGCTGCTACAAGTGCTTCATTATAAAGTATCTGAGAAATTACATTTTTGTTGCTTTTTTCCTCTTTTTCTGATTCACAATATGAAAGACATTCCATAGACCTGTGTGACCTCAGGGTGATATTGAAAAACTATAAAAGCAAGAGCTCAGCTATATTCTCTGCTTTTCCTCATGAACATACAGGTTTATTTTTTACAGGGTATTCTGAAGTGCCATGTTCAACCTGGTTTACATAAGGCAAACTACAGGGATGAGTTTGCTACCTTTAGAAAAGACTTTCAAACCAGTTTCCCTTGCAAAACATGGGATGGCACTTTTTCATTATTTTGCTAGGACTCATCAGAACTCTGGAAAACAAAAATTAAAGTCAATTAGCTCTATAGATTCATCAGATTGTAAAGTCAGTTCTTGGACTTGTTAGCTGAGATTCCTCAATAAGCAGTTCATATTGAAAGTGAACAGATTTATACACTGAACATAAGGAGGCAGGTGTTCTCAAGTATCTTTTGCTTCTAGAAATACTCTCATGTTTTACCATGCAATTAAAATTACACCAGCCATATGAGATAGAGCTGAATTATCTTCCTATATATATATAAAAATATATACATATACATATATATTTATATATATATATATTTACATGACACTTCTGTGCATGTAGGACTTATGAGGCCGCCTGCACTTGAAAGTGAGGCACTTTGTTTCGGTAATAGCAACTTTCAGCACAATAGTGATCCTTCAAGCTTTCCAAGGGCAGGACATCAGCCCTCATCTCAGTGCAGAACTCCACATGCTCAACAGATTTTATTGTTTGAAACTCCATGCTCAATTTATCTTTTGTCCTCTGCTGAGAGTGGAGACAAAGGTGTTGATCATTTCCTACCTCTATTGATGGATTTTGTTCTGGATGCATAGTTTGAGGTGACAAATTTGACTACAGGGAGAAAACCAGACACTAAAGAGCTCTTTAGTGTAGTGTAGGCAGACTGAACAAGAAGCTGAGATTGCAAGTGGAAGTGGGCAAATTCAACTAAGCGATAAACTATGTATAAAACTAAAAAACATAGCTGTTCTCCAAGTTGTACAAGCTCTTAGTATTTTCAGATCAAAACTGAATAATTTCAAGGAAGTTACACTCTAGCCAAGAAGTTACGGGGTTTAATACAGGGGTAACTCTGTAGAATTTAGTGACTTCTGATGTACCTATAGTATGTTGGATTATGGTGAGCGATGGCAAAAGATCAGAACTGAACATATTCAATAGGCCCCTCTAGGCAGAGCCCCATGAACCTATCATATGCATGTGGAGAAACAGTAGATACTAATGGCATTGCTTTCTCACAGCCTGTGTCAGATTTGATTCAGGCACTAGATATGAAAAGGTAATGAGTACATATATGTAATGAGAAATAAAAGTAACTGCAAGCAATTTAGCCCATCTTGAATTCTGGTATTTTAAATGTGTCAAACTCCAGTGGTGGAGCTTGATTTGCCAAGTATGGTATAGTTCCTGTCCTACAACATTACTGGCCAAAGCATCACAGGTGGCTCAAGAAATCCAGGACTGGGCAAACTAGTCAACTGTAGATTGAGGCCATGGCTAAAAAGTAGAATGAATACACACAGTAGGACCTAGCAATAAAAGTGGGGTGGGAAATAGTCAAACGCTGCTACTACTGAGCTATTGTCTCAATGTTTCTCAGCTCCTCAGATCAAGTGTTCACAGTGAAGAATTCAGAAGATGAATGGTCAGAGATGCCTCCTCATCCCTTGCCTTTTCCTTGACTGTCTAGAGACTCTCATGTGGGAGCTACTGCCTTTCCAGCTCCCTAGCAAAAAAGGGACACAGTGCGCATGCTGTTTATGGCAGATCTCTCTTGGAAGACCATGAAGTTTCATAAGCTCCAGTTGTTTGAATCCAAGGTACTTCATACCCTACTCCTCTATGCCATCTTACTAACAGGGAGTGGCCCAGCTCCTCTGTCCTGGCCAAGGACAGGCCTTGCCTCCCTTGCTGACTTACAACCACTGCTCTCCTGCTTGGCCTTGCTCATACACAGGCACACACTCTCTCCACGTGTGCATGATCATGTTACGGATTCATATGGTAAGTCATATGCATTCCAGTAATATCCATTCCTTCAAGTATTCCTGCACAACATAAATATTCTGTACATGCACATACATAGCTGTAACTAATATTGCCTTGCATCCCTTTCCATTCCTCCTAAGAGCTCAACCTTAAAGCCACTAAGAAAATACCAGCAAAGGATAAGGAATGCAGCAATTTTATTTAAAAGAGCCACTAGTTTTGCTGTGTTGGAGTGAGCCATAAAAACCTCGAAGTCCTCTCCATGTCAGATTATTAGAAAGTCTTTAATAAGCCAAGTTTTAGAAGCTTCGTTTGAGCTTGATTGCAGATCTCAATAATTTCTAGCTCAGACTTAGATCAGTACTTGTAAAGCTTAACAACATTATGATGAAAAATCGTACACAAAAATACTACAAGCTACAGTCCTGCTTACATCAAGCAGTAATGGGGTGAACCTTCTCTTGTTTTGAAGAATTTATCAAGACAATTTAATGAGTGTTAATCAATTGCAGTTATTGACAGATCTTATCAAACTATCTGATGAAAATAAAATTTTGCTTGGTAAAAATATTGTTGATATAATAAGATCTATGAAGCATTTTATGTGCTTTTTGAAGATTTGAATTGGGGATCTAGAACTGTATAAAATAACTGTTTTACATATTATGTAAGTTAACTATCAGCTCATGGTTCTTGAAGTCTAATTATAAACAGGAAATTATCACTGAGTAGGATCTCACTGGAATTTTTTTCAACTTTGTCATATTTTTATTAATAATCCATAGAAACCATCTAATCATATCACTTCTGATAAAGTTTTCATATAAAGAAAAGACTGAAAAATGATAAAGAATAAAAGTAGACCACTAATGTAAAAGGATCTTCACTGCATAGAGAGCTAGAACAGTTAAAAACATGCTTCAATGCCAATGCTTGTTTATCTAAAAGAAAATATGTGTCATGTTAAAAAGAAAGAAATTCCAGATTGTAAGATATTCAGAAATAAAAGAAGAAATAATACTCATGGCAGACAGCTGAATATGTGTTACTTCCAAATAGCCATTGTCGTTTTCTATGAGTAAGGATATGATTTAGTGAAATGAAAAGCAAAATACATGAGGGTTGTAGTGTCTTGACATTGGTGCATATGCTGTTAGAATCCAACACTGCTGTCCACACTTTAAGGAAAATGTTCAAAAAAACCCAGAGAGGGTTCAGAAAAGGTGTAGGCAATAAAGAGAAAGACTGCAAAGTTGACTGTAAAGATTAAAAATACTGGTGGCAAAATTATGTTATTCATTTGATTAGTTCACAACAGAATATGGAGTCTTGATTACCCATGCCATATTTCTTTTGACTCTGTTGCTGTGTCTGGTTTGGGATAAATCTACTACTTACTCTAATGCAATAACTTCTCTGGGTGGTTTAGAAGATCTGATATTCTTGAGTTTCACCATTACTGACTATATAACTGCAATTTTTCCCCTCTCGATATTCCTGCGAGATAGCAAGAGAGTAAGCCCAAGGTCTAGAAGGAGATAAAAAGTTACAAAATGTCACCTTAGCTAATAAAGTCATTTACATAATTAGACCCTGGAATTTGCTGTATGTTATGCACATATTCAGAAATGAACAACATATCTATTTCCCCCTTGCCTTCAGAAGCATGTCTATACACAAGGTCAGTCTCTGTGCAACCATCCGTGGTGTATAAAGGCTGGTGGGATAGCTGGCAAGCTGGTGTTTGCCACAACGCATTGTGAAGGTAAGTGATGAGAGACAGAGGCAAGGCAAGCCTTGTACAGCACCACCAACTTGGCTTGAGCTACTTGCTCAAATCTGAATCTGGACATTGCTACCAAGGCAGCAGAGGTAAGACTTTGAACTCATCAGAAAGAAGGTCAAAAGAGCAGATTTTCTCAAATCTGTAATTATCTATGTGGGGAAGAGTACTTTGAAGGATGCACAGTTGTTAAATCTAGCAGAAATATATGATAAGGTCCAACACCTGGAAACAGAAGTGAGAATAATTCAGACTAGACATAAGGTTTGCTTTTTTAACATTGTGGGTAATTAGACATTGTGAATTAACAAGTCAGGACTGTAGTGGATTTTTCATTACCAGAAAACGTTAAGATCGGGTATTCCTCTAAAAGGTGTATTCAGCTCAAGCATAGCTGTAAGACTAGCGACAGGATTTAATTCAGGGGTGTTCTTTGTCTTATGTTATGTGGAAAAGGAGGAGAATAGAACAGATGATCATAGCATTGCATTTTGCCTTGAAATGTGCATAATTTTGAGTTTGAAAAGAAAAGAGAAAATGCAAAAGATTTGTGAAAAAGATAGCTCAATTAAATAGGCATAGTGAGAAATTCTAATCTGTGTATGCACTTCTTTCTCTTTTGTGCAGCTAGAACTCTACCCAGTATATTTGAGAAGATTTGCACCAGTACTGACCAGATTCATTCAGGAGCTGGAAGATTATACCTCAGCTCATCTTCCACTGTGAATCCACTGCACGTTCCTAAGTGACTGCACAAAGTTTTAAGTATGACAAAGTTGTCTGTTTTCTCCCGGGCTGGCAATAAAACACAAAATAACTGAGAATGAAAACAACAGCTTAGGTAGATGGGGGAGAACTAAACATCTACTTAGACCTGTAAGTTTTGTGATGGCTCTGCACTTCAAAGCAATAACTTAACCCATGACTCTGACAAGTCTGTCTGCTCAATTCTCTGCTTGCCCAAGCACTGAAATGCCAGTTCAGCAGATGACCTGAACCACCCATTCCTATTCCCTGTTGACCAAAATCTAAATGATATTTCCAGAAATGTCATATTATTTGCGTCATTTTCCCCTTTTTCACAGTTCTTGCAAATCTCTCAGACACCTGGAACTCCCAACCAAGGACCAAATCCTTCATCTCCCACAATGGCAATAAACTATCAGAGTTTAGGAATAGAAATAGGTTGCAGCTGCCACACATAATGCCACAGATAACACAGAATGGAAAAAGTCAGCCTTTACTGCTTCCCTAAGAAAAGAAAAATTAACCCTTGACTTGCAGTTCTATAGTCACTGCTTATGTTAAGCACTTTTTCTTCCAGTTATTTCCAGGAATAAAAGCTCAGAACTAGAGCCTGCTCAGGCTTGCTGCCAGTTAAACTTTTAGGGATAGTTTTAGAACTTCTGAAAAAGAAAAGTTCATCTTCCCTGAACCTGCGCATTGCCTAACAATGCCCATAATCATTTGCTCCTCATTTCATCAATTTCTACATTTATTATAGTTTTATCACATGTTAGAGACAGCTAACATTTTTTTGCATGGTTGCTAGACCCTCTCTAATGTCAGAATGAAGCTGGGTATATAAAGATTTTACAGATTAGGATCACTGCATGGCTAGCACAGGTCCTATTTATTTCTAAGAAATTGTAGCAGCTGAGATCAGATGAGGTATTTGGGCCAGTAGGTCAAGTTTCACCGGGAAAGAGGATGATGCTTTCTGTGAGGGAACCTAAGCACAAGCAAACCAGGCAGTATTTCACACTGCAAAATCTCCCAAGCCTCTTTCATGGGAGACCATTGGACACCTTGTTTCTACCAGTGCTAGCTTTTAAAAACAGAAATGTTAAATAGTATTGCAGTTCCAAATGTGCATACAGACAAACAGGAGAAACAATTTTCATCAAGACACTTGGGCATTGTTAACATCCTTATTAAGCTTCAGATAATGTTCTGTTTGGAAAATGCTATATCAGCTACATTTGTTCACATGTGAGATGACTAAAGGTGGAAAAATACATTATGCCACAACTCACAAGCAGCTTTCCCTGAATCACTGACTTCATCAGCAGTTTGGAGTAGGTGCTTTGCAGATCCTTCCCCAGCAAGTCCCTGTTTTCCCCAGCCCTGCCTTTTGGGGACTCACGCCCACACGCTGCACTTTGTTCAGCCACTGCCAACAACGGCCCCATTCTCCAAGACAGGAAGACCACTCATACACTGAAATGGCAACTGTCTGTACAGCATCCTCTGAGGCAACTCAGTGAATGTCAGCCTTGTCTTAGGCTCTGTTTTGCATATAATTTCTGCTTTATTTTAAATTGTACCTTAGCTACACGTATCTAACTCTTCGAAACACAACATTTTGGCTCCAATTTTAGACCCTCTTTCTAGAACCAAGCAGTTGATACCCCATATAGACTTGCCCAGCTTGTGAGTCTATTTAACCAAGGAAGCTTCCCAAGCTGTAGAGTCATGCAGAGAGCAGACTCACAACTCGGTGCACTGTGAAAATGCAAATCTTCCCAGCACATCTATATTTTGTGTGCACCCTCTGCTCAAATTTCTGCTGTACTCAACAATGTGATAAGGTCTTCACCAAAAAGTAAAGCAGTCCCTGAGATTACAAGCTTGGGTTATGGCATAGAGAAGATGTCATCTGAGAAAGAAAAGTACTAAGAAAAAAAAAAAGCCACAGCTTCCATGAGGAAAGCACAAGCAACCTTCAAACCTTGAAAAAGTGCAAGAAAATCACTGTCAGTTGCTGTCCCATTTATTTGGGTGTCAAGGAAGGAGCAGGTCTGAATTCCTCACCCAGAAAAGGGGTGAGAAAACTGCAGACCAGTACAGGAGATGCAGCTGCAGAGATGAATTGCTGAGAAAGGCACAGCAGAGAGGAATAAGTCAAAACAAGCTCAATTTGGGAGTCTAAAAACACAGATTTTCTTACTTTAACAAACTTTCATATGTCAAAGCACCTAGACAGCAAATTCTATCCTGGAGAAATCTTTCCCCAATTTCTCACTGATTTTTTTTCTTCTTGCCCTTTTTCCCAAGTAAGAGACCTTATATTCAACAGTATCTTGGTACATACTAGTGCATATTAAGGAAAGACCAGACTCAGTTCAGATTTTTCTTGTTTACGATTTCAAGCTGAATTCTGCCCTCCAGTCCTGACTCCAACGGGAGTAACACTTGTGTAATTGAATACAGAATGCAACCCTTAGGGTTTTGGTCTGACCAGTAACAGAACTTTATGTGTGTTTAATTCATTTTTAGGTTTAGGCATTTTTTCAAATTGGGGCATAAGTTCTGCTCTCGTGTTAGGAATGAAAATAATAAAAAATGGCAGAAACTTATATTTGGTTTCAATACAGTCGTGCATCCATGCATACATCCATATATAACATGGAGAGAGAAAGAGAGGAAGGAATGTCTGGGAGATATTCTTTTTAGAAGTACATAACCATTAGACATACTTCATTATTTTCCAAAAAGTCTTCAAATCAATGCAGTAACAAAACATTCACTTCTTGTTTATTGATGAGGACGCTGCAGTGCCCAGCTGTAACAGGGTCCTATTGTGAGGGAGAGAGCCTGCAGCAAACTCCCTCGGCTGCACTGGGAGCAGGATCAGGCCTTGCTGGTTTGAAGGTCACTGCATAATACATTCTTATTTACAGTACTGAGCACAGAGTGGCTTTTTTGCTAGATTTTTATGTTCTTGTAAGTTTTGTATTGTGAAAACATGACAATATTTAGGATGGGTTAAAATACACCTGGAGAAAGAAATTAATGTGGTCATAAGAAAGGATATTTTCATTCAGGAACTTGGCCTACTTAAGTCTGTGCATGGATCAGTAATAGCCAACCTCCCCCTGAAACACTGAATTAATTCCCAAAGCTACAATAACCCCTAAATTATCAAAGTTTTGCCGGGCCAAGGGAAAGTTGTTACTGTACCAAATCTGAAAGCAAAACTGAGGGAGAGGGAGAAAAGGGGCAGAGATAATGTAAAAAGAGAACCCAGAGACAAATAATAATTTAAAACAAAAACCAAAACCCCACTATTTTGATTTTTACTCTAAAAAATGCATCAGACAACTTGTACCAGTCTGGAGAGGCAAGGAACTGGGAATTTTTTTGCAAATTATGATATCAGTAGAACAGGCAAAATGTTAGTATGTTTTAGCAGATGGCAATGAGAAGAAATTGCCAAGGTGAGATGATATTCACCCAAGTTGTCTGAGAACTCATACATGAAATTAAACAGTAATGGTGCTTTGGTTTAAAGCACCCACAGAGGAAGAGAAACAACATGTGGTAAATATAAGGTTGATCTTCACTAAAGTGACAATGGTCTTCGTCATTGTAGGCCTGAAAATATATTTCTACATCAGGTAAACAAGTAGAGCACATTACAAAATATCAGTAGTCATACCAGAAGATGGTCAAGATTAACTTTTGTACAGCAGTCATGCCCCAAAACCTTTAATACTTGTTAGATCACATCAATGTGTATATGGATAACACAGCCAGTTGATACAGTGTGACTAGATTTTCAACAGACTTTCAACAAAATCCCTCACCAAAGACTTAGAGAAACAAAAACTTGAAGATTAGTCATGGGCTAAAGGGAAGGTATCCCTCAGGATTAGCAACTGGTGAAAAGAAGAGAAACAAAGGGAAACAGTAAGTGGTCAGTTTTCACAGAGAAGGATGATTACGGGCAGAATCCTCTGGAGATCTCTCCTGGGATTCTGCTGTTCAACATATTTATAAATTATCTGGAAAATGTTAAGTAGTGATTTATCAGTTTACAGTTTATGATAATTATTCAGGATTAAATCTATGTGCAAAGTATTGTGGAAAGGTCTTATGAATGACTCAAAATAACAGATGGAACGAAGGGTAAAACCTTGGAGGTAAACAGGCTTTATACCTACAGGAGGAGACATCCTCATCTCAGGAGATTTTGGAGGACTGTGAGCCTACTGGCATTGCCAGAACAATGTTACTAATGACAAAAGACAAGGAGAAAGTTAGGAGTTACCAGAAGAAGAATACAAATGTTACTGTGCTTGTGTGTAAGTCTTGGGTACATGCACACCCAGAGCTCAATGGGTGAGCAGTGCTGAGGAACACCAAATGGTTTTTGAGAAAAAAATACTAAATGTGTCTTTGAAAGTCTCGGATATGTCCTTTGTGCAAGGGCTGGTAACTTCACAGCACTCTGAGCCTGGTATAAAACCACCCCTCTTATACATACTTCCTGCAGAGAGTCTGAGCAGCACAGCCAACGTGATTGCCAAGCGGTGTATACCTACACACTGCTGTCCAGGAAAATTATGCTGTCAGCATGGTGATCCTGCCAAGTTGCTGGGGAGATCCCCTGGCATCTCCTCATGCTTCCAAGGGCATCCCTATGGCTCCATGTCGGGAAAATCTAAACAGTGGCTAGAGAGGACTCCCTGAGATCTGTTTGTTTGAGGGAGGCATTGCTAAAAGGCTTTTCTGCAGCAGAGGCTCTACAGTTTAACAGAATCCTTACATCCCTACACATATGTGTGCATGTCCACCTAGGTGTGCTTGTGTGTTGATACCCCTGTACGGCTGATATAGATGTTTGATATTAGATAGATTTATAGCTGCCTAATTGTGAAAATCATACATGTGTAGTAAATCATTTTGCTAGGTCAGATTAAAGGTGCTGTTATTCATGGCAATGTAATACTCTCTATAATTTCTGTGTTAAACTTGACATTATAAATCCTTTAATCTGAGTATTTAAAAGCTGTTCTATGGCTCATTTTTCAAACAGTGTTCCAGTTAACACCTTTACTGCTAATGAACCACTAACTTGTTCTCTCTTTCTTGGATAAACGCTGTTGACCAACATTATTATTTGCTCGTCAAATAATTATTTTTTTGGCTTTTTAATTTAATTGCTTCAATAAAAATATACACCAATAATGCATTTTTAATTACACTTCCCAGGTGACCTATGCAAAAAGAGGTTTTATAATGAAGCCACAATAATTAGCCTGTCACAGTCCAGTTTGGGGCTATTGTGTAGTTGTCCTTTCCGTGGTTCACCTTAGCCTGACAGGAATTCTAAAAGCCTTATATATTATCTCCTGTAACACTTAGAAAGGTATTAAAAATGTGCTCAGTACTGGCAGAAGCAGGCTTTCTAATTATTGTCAACTATTTCCAGTGTGACGTGGTAGATTCCCTTGAGAACTGAAACAACAGCCCACTCCAGGATTTGTAATAGGCCCTAGAGCCTAAGTAGTTGTAGACAGAGCTGTTTCCCTCAGGATAGATAATTGGTTTACATAGCAGCTCAACATCTGAACTAAATCTGTTTTTTTCTATTGTCATTTCACTGTTAAATATACATAACTATTTGGGGGTATTAAATAAAATGTGACTGACTATTTAATAGCAGAGTAATTTGCAAGAGCTACTTTACCTGGAATGCTAATAACTGTTATCACCCTACATTTCCATGAATAAATGATAAAATATTATTAAGGTGAAATTCTGTAGTCCTTAATCAAGCACACCTTTCACTGAAGCCACTGGGAGTTTTGCTCAATTAAATATTGCAAAACATATCTCTCAGTTTGTTGAAAGTAAGATATCATCATTAAGATATTCTACCTAATGTTGTTATTGGTCAGCTTATTAAATGAGTATTAATATTGTGTACAGGTATAACCAACACTGTAGGGTGCTGATCTTTTATCATCAGTTTATAAACCACTTTTATGAAATGCTCAATTAACAGAATTAATGGTTAAGACACAAATATATTTACTTTCACTGGCAATAACCTGATTCTAGCAACCAAATATCCTGAGTCTGAGTTGCTATAAACAGAAGAGAGATACTGAGTTTATTTTTAAAACATATTTTTCTTTAAGTGTGAAAATCTAGAAGTAGTAAAAGCAGCTACAAAAAAAATGGTAAAAGAAATCAAGGCACTGCAATAGTAGTGGTCTCTTTCTTTAACAAAGGATGTCTTACTGTTTCATGTAAGGAAGAAAACAATTGCAGATCGTTTGAATAAAACTTACTTGCTCACAGCTTTTCAAGGAACAAAAAATCCTGAGCCTGCAAGTACCAAGTACTTCAGAAATCCAGGATGCTCAGAAATCACAGGATTACATTCTAATCCTCGTGGTTAAATATGATACCCAGCTGTGCAATGCAGTTAGAGGTTTCATGTCTTTGACAGTAAATTTGGTTGTATTGGAGCTGAAGGAGTCTAATAGCAAAACTCATCCTGCATTTCCTATTTGTTCACTCATTTCAGTGAGTATCCTGGGTACATAAAAATTATTATTGTGCCTGTAGCTTTTTGTCTGATGTACACAAGAACTTAAAATACCACATATATTTCCAGAGTCCATCATTCAGCTCCAGCTCGAAAACCACGAGGATGCTATTATTTCAAAAGCACTGCTTCATCACTCTTTTTGTCTGATATTAAAATGTTGTTGCTAGACATTTTCTGTCCCCGAAAGGAAAAAATTCAGAAAAAGAAACAGTAGGAAATCAATTCATAAGAGTGGTCAAATGTGATACCCTGAAGTTTACAATTCTTTGTAGAAATACCTAGGATTATTTCGTCTCATAAGAGGTACAGGTCAGACCCTGCACACCATGACTGTTGCCATTTATTTCAGTGTATAGAGCCAGTGGCTCCAATTCTACAAAATACTCAAGTCCTTGTAAAAAGCTACTAAAGCTAGCAAAACCATTAAGCATGGGCTTAGCTTTAAATTTATGCTTAAGTTAAATGGAAAGCAAGAAGATCTAAGTCTGCATTTGTTCACTACCAAGAGATTCTTGTGCGCAAAACAAAGAACTGTATTGTGCTGGGAGGTGCAGCTCCTCTCCAACTTTTAAACTGGTGTGGCTCATTCCAGAGATACAGCTGTCAAATGTATTTTAATGAACAGTAAACATTATTGTTATAACAAATCTAAGACTAAATCTAATATGTCTAACATGTACAAATACGACATGGCATATGTTTTCTGTGTAGTAGGACTGAATTTCTTAGAGGAGAAGAAAGGATGAGGAAAAAAATCAGTCATGTGAGTTGTCAAGTATAACCTTTTGGCATTCTAATAAACTGTTGCTTGGATAGAAATATCAAGCTATTGCTAATGGCTATTAATGTGTACATGCTTCATGTAATTTTATAGTATCTTATTTTAATATCTGTAATTGTAATGAATTGCAATTTAGGAAGGAAACAATTTTCATTTACTTTATATAACATAATTATGGACCAAATTAACCCCACACTAGTCTTAATTACATTTAGTTTCATTTGGCTGATCAAGCAATTAATGTGCCACTGTATTTTGGAAGTAAAACCCAAGTTGTTATAGTCTGTCTTCAAAAAACATGTACTCATCTCAAATGTAGCTACTGTGTAAAACTGTCCTTTGGAATACTTTTTTTTCGTTTACTGTACGTCCGTATGTTGCAGCACAAGAATGTGAGTATAATGAGGCCTTTCTGCACCTGGGGTCCTGTTATACTATGCTGCTTAATAATCTTCACTTCATGCTACCCTTTATCTTCTGTTCTCAGATTGTACTTGTGCTTTTCTCTTTTAATTGGGAACTAATTTTAATTTTGCCATTAGAGATGATAAAAAAGCCCACATATAAACTTGTGATTTCCTCGAGCCTCTGTACTGTCACTCAGCCTTTTTTTTGAAGTCAGGGCTGGAACTAGCTCTTTTTGCTCTTCTGGCTAAAGAATAGCAGAGGGAGAATATTTTTAAAAGCCGAGACAAGAAAACCCATAAAATATTGAGCTGCATACTGATGTTCATATTCAGGTTTTCCTCAGTACTCCAGTGAAATCAATGCCAGCAGAATGCAGCATGAAAACAGTGTAACGGCTTTAGGATCTGACCCATTAACATTTAGTACTATCTATCAGTGTGTCTAATCCTTTTCAACTAATTGAGAGAGAAAACAGCCTTTTGCAATACAGGTATGTTGTGAATCTAATTGGGGTAGTACAAGGCAATTTAAGCACAGTTCATAAGCAGGGACATTCTCACAATAACATAGGCACTGCATTACCTATTTATGAGGATTTGGAGGTGCTTTCAGAAATCAAGTGCCTCATGTCCTAGCAATCTCTTTATGTTATTTTCAGAATTTGAAAAAGCAATGACTATTCTCACGACCTTCACATTTCTCAATGGAAAACAGCAGTGCCTTTAAAAAACCAGCACTGTATTTATGCTTGTGTATTTAGAGATAAATTGTGTAGTTTGGTGACTTAGATAGAGGTAATTTCCAGCAACTTTCTTCCATTTAGAGTGTGGATGAAGCACCAGTCTACACAGGGCCATATTATTTGCCTTGAGTGTGCATGGTTTTATGACTGGGATTAAGGCTTGGCCGGACCTCAAGAAAATCTGGGTCTTAATGTACTCTTCAGCTCCTTCAGTCAAACTCTATCACTTTTGTAACTGAAGCAATTCAAAGCCATTTTAAAATCTTTTTTTAGTGTCCTTAACAGCAATTCTGAGAAAGCAATGGCTTTACGCTTTCTTTTGCTCTAGATAATGCTCAAAGCTAAATTTTTCTCCCTGAAGAACATTAGTCAAACTGACTTTGTAGGGTTTTTTACATGACTAAAATGAATTGGATTTGACCTTTCATTTTTGACTGGTCTGGATGACAATCATCAAGAATATCATATTATATTCATGTCGAAAGCTAAAAGATATTTCCCCCCACCACCACTCTTAGGAGTAGGAAAGACAGCTCTCTTTTTTTCCCCCCCTATGTGTCCACTGTAAATCCTCCACTTTCCAGTTGTAAAGAGTCAATGAAAATTTGGGCAGAATGAATCTAAAAGTATCTGTAGCCCTACATTTCATCAAGATTTTCCTGCATTTTCGCTACTGGAACTGGCCCATCAGCCACTGCTTCCACTCAACAGTGTGACCAAAGCCCTACACAGCTGATGTGAGTCACCTTCAACCCAGGCATGGGAATGGGTTGCAGGTACCACAGCTGACAGCAGTTTGTCCTTCTAATGCAGATAGTCTAAGCAGGCTCACGTCATTTGTGGTTAGCTGATAAAGCTCAAAGGCTGCTCTGGACAATGCTTAGCAAATAATACAAGTAAATCTGGCATAAAGTCGCTCATGAGTTCTCAACTGTAGGAGAAACCAATCTCTCCAGAAAAGATACAAACTCTGTATCAATTGGATGACACAGTAGATTTTTGAGAATCAGGGGTCACACTCCCTGCACACTGATTTGGGTCAGATCATGTGGAGTGTGTGAGTGAAGGTGGAGAAGTCTGGTCCTACAGGAATAGCCTGATCAATTGGGATAAACTCAAAAGGAATTTTGCTGTTGCTTTCACCAGTATGGGAATTTTACTCACACACGAAGCGTCATGCAGTTAGAAACAGATGTTAAAGATGGAATCGATTATACCAAGTTCTCCCCTAAATTCTCTCTAGCAATCTTTCAAAACCAAAAGAAGGCAGCATTTTCTGATGCTGTTATATACTACATTTAAGGGAAATTTATATGAAAAAGTGACACATCCTGAGGTCTAAGGACACTCATTATCAGAGTAAAACACAGTATAATGAATTGCAATTGGTTCCATCTATTTTCTCTGTGCAAAGAAACTGTACTGACCACTGAGACTATCGCATTTCTTTTCACTTTTAATGCAAACAGCTGAACCACTGTCCCATACCACTTACGGAAATTAGCACTTCAGAGGTGGAAATGTACAGGATATTTACCTGCGTTTTTCAGCTGGTTAGAAAACTTTGGTGTGTTTGCAGTGATTTTATTTTCAAAGCACTACTCTGCAGTTTTTAACTTACTAACTGCAGTGAAGCACAGGCTTGGTGCTTCCTGCAAAACCTATTGGACACAGAGATCATTTCAGAAAGAGGAAAGTGCAGAGTGGTGGACGTACAGTCCAAGTGCAATCTGGCCTTGAGCAGGAAAATAGGGTTATGACTGCATGTGGCAGAATGAATATGTCTCCCCAATTTCTCCACAGCATGTAGAACATGCATCAGTAATAGCTCAAACTTTTAATAAACTAATCCATCTTTCTTTGTAGCAATTGGTGAAGCTGCAATACCCCTCCTGCACTGCCACCAGGTACGTCAGGAAGTGACGGCAGGGGAAATGTCACACTACTTGCAGGCTCTCTTTGCTACCCAGAGTTATCAGAAAAATGACATTTAGGGACTGGATTGACTCTGTATCCTACCAAAAAAAAAATAGAGGTAACGAAGAAAACTAACAGAGAACAAAAAAGCCATTCTGAAAAATTGCTGTTAGCATGCTAAAAGAAGATAGCACAATCAAATTATGTTTTAGAACTGACTCCTAATATTCTTCCAAGCAAGAAAGTATATTTATGTCTGTTAGTGAAGGCTGAGTAGCATGTTGTCAGCTACCTTCCCTTATTTATAAGATGTCATTCTAATACAACCTCTTACTGCTTATTTCAGAGGAGATTGAAGAGCATCCTAAGTAGTATTAAACTACAAATTGTAAAATAATGATTACATACATTTTGTTATACATTATCCTTGATTTTTTAAAATTCTAGTTTTAATTTACACATTGTGCATCATACATTTGTTCATTAGTTTGCAGAAGTCAGTCACTCAGTTTGATTCCTCCAGTCAGTCGTTGGTGAAAATTATCCAATGTTCTACTCTATTTCACACTCAAAGCACTTCCATTATGGTTGGATAATGGTTGTACCATCAATAAAGAGTATGAATCCAGTTATGTGGAGACCTCGGCTTAACCTTTCCATATGCTATTGATATTTATAGAGCTTCTGACATAATCAATTAGTCTGAAAACTGGCACTCATGGAAGGTAAACCCATATAAAGGAACCATTGCATCTGCATTTTCATTAACCTTTCAGATAAGTATGTAGAAAATAAAGACAAATATATACCATATGTAATGAACATTAATCCCCCAAATTTTCTAATGATACTGCAGACCAAGAATATACTTGTTTAGTGCTATTGTGATTGCTTAGTTCTCTAGCTGCTTTCATGAGTATTTTAATCTTCAGCCAGACATCTAGAAACACTGTGAAAGTGAAATGAGATTAGCTGACTCTTGTATGATACTCTTCTCAAACGAGTGCTGAATTTAGTCAGATTCAAATCCCAATTTTGTATGGTAGAAAATCATATTTGAAGTCAGTTGTTAATAGCTAACATTGCATAGACATGATCTAGGAAATATTACATACACTACATACACATTTCAGGGGAATATGTAAGCAAGCTGGTTTTGTCTGGAGATACCTGGCCCTGGAATAGGAGCTGGAACAGCTGAGGTGGAATCCTGGCCTTATTGTGGTTTGTGGGAATTTGTACTCCCTTTCCACTTACACAGAGCAGAAGTACATTTTTGCTTGGTTGGAAGATTTACTGCATTAAACACCAGATTTTTGTTACTCCCTTGATGGTTCAGAACACAAATCATTATATTTTATCCTCTTTCTAGAATAAAGATTTAGTCATAATGAAAATATTTTCATCTTGAGAGAACAAGGTATATTAATTAAAATATTACTACAGTAGATTAGCTTTCCTGGCCTATACGTTTCACTCTATTAGTGCAAGTCAGAAGGAAGAGATTTCTGAAGAAATGAATAGAAGACCTGGAAAGAAAAGGAAATGCTTGTCCTTATCACTGTCAAATCCACAGGACTGGTTCTGACCATCTCAGCCATGGCTGATTGGGCTATCCTTGAAAGGACTCAAAAGGATTTCTGCCCCAAATAATGAAAATTCTTCCCTACTCTAAGAGTGTGGGAAGGTACCACAGAAGAGAAATACAGAGGTCTCTAGGCAGGCTCGAGGAAAGGACCGCATGAGAAGGTACGACCATATCTGCAATCCCCTTTCTGGATTTACAACTGGATCCAGTTGTAGTAACCAGTGAGGTTACCATTTACTGTTGAACACAGTACTCGCCTATTTTTGGACCCAAGACATGTGAATTACTTAGGGAGACTTAGGCAGATGGGTGCAGTCCCCCTGCTGCAGCTGAAAAGGAAATTTCACATACACTTCAAAGGGGCCAGATTTCCCTCAGTCATCAAAGGATGTTGGGTCCTTCGTAATAATACCTTTACATATGCATAAGTACAGGCTAAAGAAAAATGGAATACATTACATGTAAGGAAGAAAACGTCCTTAGAACCTGTATATTTAGTACAAAATGTTTGGTGTGAGTGGGCTGTTTGCAGCAGCAAACACTTCGGTTGCAGGACTACATGGCAAGATATTCTGGTGAAAGGAGTTAAATTAGTTCATTAATTGAAGAGATATGTGGCTTTCACATTTGAATAGTAGGACTGGAAAATGTAGTAGATGGAAGGCTTTTTAACTCATAAGATGGTGCAGTGGAAATGAAGGCCTTGTAACCTTAGTCTAGCAGTCTGATGGGTTTTTGTTTCAAATCCCATCTTATGCACTTAGTGCAGCTCTAGCCTTTTATTAAAATGGGAAAATATATTGTTTATAAAGGCTACTCTTGACAAATAGTAACCAAAGAAAGGTGCAAAAAATGTATTGTTTCCATAATCAGAGATACACTGTAAAACTGAATAAAGTGATAAATACAGAGTTCCATTGTTTGTTGTTGCTATCTGTCTGTGCCCAGTGGCAAGAAAGTCCAAATGAATTACAAAGAAATTTTTAATAAAAGAACAAAAAAAAAAAAAAAAGGACTCCATAACCTTAAAGAACTTTGAATAAAAAATGTCCCCTGAAACCAGAAGTCCTTTAAAATCTCCACATTTTCTCACCATTTTTTGGTTTTTTTCTTTCCCCTGCTCTTACTTAAAAGCCTCTGGGTGATTTGTCCTATTCCCTGCCCAATAACAGCCAAACCATTGTTTTAGGGAAGATATTTTTAATGTTGTATATTTTACTTTTTAGTTGTTGTTTTTCCTTTTCCTTGGACATTTCATCCACACACTGCAGAAAATGTGAACATAAGCAGCTGCAATATGAGATGAACTCTGAACACCAAATAGGTAGGCCCTAGAGGGGAGGAACTGAAATATGAGCTGCTTATTCTTGGAGCCCTTTAAACCCTCCAATCTGTTTTAAATTATTTTGGTGCCTCTATTTAAAGGTTAAATTTTTGTTGTTGTTGTGAGCCATAGTTTAGTAATACAAAACCTGGGCAACATCAGCATAGAGTCAATTCACAGATTACACACCCAGGGTCTTTCCTGATCCTGCCTAAAGTGAAGCAGCATGTTTATACTTAGCAACACATTTTGACATGAATGAACTTTTCACGTCTCTGCTCATAAAATAAACACGTACATTCAGCAGGAAAAAAATCATCTCACTCAACGATCCAGCTTACATATGTTATTTACAGACCATATGTCGAAATCTAAATATGGTTATGTATATGCAAAAATTATAGATATAAGACACTGACTTCAGAACTGTGCATTAAACAACAAACCTTTTACATTAAATCTTTTCTTTGTGCTAAGTCTTTAATACATTAGAGTTCACTTAAAAAAACCCAAAATGATTTTTCCCTTCACCCCTTTCAAGCGAAATCTTGGCACCTAAAGCATTTATGCTTTGTTTTTCCTTCTACAGTATTTTGTTTCAAGGCACTCATAATTTGAGCACTAGGGCTTAGATGTCAGCATGAACACAGTTTCGATGGCTGCTTTTTGCCATTGCCACTTTGAGTTCAGCTCTACTAAGTGCCAATGGGAAATTCCTAAAGGCCAAGGCATTTTCAACAAATTAGCATCAAGACACTGAGTCTTTGTATAGCACTTAGGTGAAACTTGATTCAAAATGCATATTTGGGGATTTCTGACAATGCTTTCTTTGTTTTTTATGCAAATAGAAAAAGCCTTGGAATCTCTTGAATTTATATGATCAAAGATGACCACCATGAGTGTGTCTGGAAGCATTACAAAATGACAGAAATACCAGAGACAGTTATATTATGAAGATTAAAATAGACATTTTTTAAAAACTGTGCCTTCTAAAGAACACTGGTTTTTTGACAATTCATTAACTTTACGTATTTTTTATCAAACTAATTTTGAAGCATCACATTTGACATGATACAAATCAAATGGTTACCGCTGGCTGGGGACTGAGATTTCTAGAATGTAGCAATTAAAAGGTTTATGCTCCTCTCACTGGGCAAACTAAATTCTGTTACAATTAATTAGAGAGCAAATTACACACTCTTTTAAAGACATGAGTATGATTTCAAAGAATTTGAGTAGCATGGCATACACTCCTTCCACTGCAGCAACTATGAACTGAACTTGGTGCCTGGATCTTTTTATTCAAACAGTGATAGGAATGCTTTGTGTTTTGTTCTGCTGAGCTGCTTTCTTTCAATAACCGCAATCAGCTAACGAAGAAAGGTTTCCTGCAAAGATATTTCAGTTACACTGGTCCACTTCTCCATGTAAAGATCAAAAATACATTGTAAAAATACTAAATAACTGACTGGTTTTGGTAGTCCGGATTAATAACAAGGTACATTTTGCCACAGGAAGGAAAAATGTCTAACTAAAAAGTGGTTACTCTATCTGCCCCTCCAGATGTTTTTTTATTTTAACACAAGCAAGAGAGTGGAATGAAAATGCAGACTGAAGAGAATTGACATTTACAAGGTTCTTAGAATTATTTTGCAAATAATTTAATTTGTGCTATCATTTACTTTTTTTTTCCTATAGTCATGTACCATATTTGAAGCACTCAGGATCCTCAAGCTTCCCCCCTCACCAGTGTTTGCTCTCTGCTATGCTGTAGCACCCTTTGGCCCCAAGCAATGCTGTCTGCTATCACAACATAGAATCAGAGAATCATTTAGGTTGGAAAAGACCATTAAGGTCATTGTGTCCAACCCTTAAACTAACACTGTGAAGTCCAACACTAAACTACTTAGCACCAAATCTAGAGGTTTTGTAAATACTTCCAGGGATGGTGACTCAACCACTTCCCTGGGAAGCCTATTCCTATGGTTGAAATGGGACTTTCAAACAATGCTGCCTATCTATGAAGGATTTTAAGGACAGCAACAGAATCTTCAATCAGAAATGATGGGGGTTTGCTGCAAAGGAAGCCATTGTGTGGATTCAGAAAATCTATATTGCAAGAAGAACCTTAAAGATTGTAAACAGCTACCAATTTTTTTTTGGTAGGCTACAATTTTCTAAAGTTCTGATGATGTCATGAGAAGGATTTAAGGGCTTTTACTGACCAAATAGAGCTTTGCAAAGATCAAATATATAGTTTATCTTCTTGCTTATGGCCAAGTGTTTGACACAGTACTAAGAATAGGAAGTTGTCTTATTGTCGTGTGGTAATACCCCTCAGGCAGAATAATATCGATGGGGCTAAATCTTCTACAAAGTCTAGAAAGATCTAACAAGAAGAAGGAAAGATGACTAGTAAGTAAAGGAGAAGGAAAGTTATCTATAGCAAGCACAAGAAATATACTCTTCAGAAGTAAGGAATGTGAGATCTGATATAATTCACAAAAAATCTATATGTTGCTCAGTTCACTTTCAGAATACCTTCCAAAATTCTATTTCTCATGACACTTCTACTAAAATACATATATTCTTATTATTTTCAGGATGAAATTCTCTGTTGTGCCACTGGTGGGTATCCATAAAAGCAAAAAATAATTATTTTCTATATAATAACCCAACTTTTTTTCCCTACAAATTATTGCCAAAAGTCTGCTTGCAGAGTACTGAAATTATATGGATTGGAATTGCAGTGAACAAGGACTTAGACAATGGGTTATCCACTACTGCTGGATCAATTTTCTAATTAACATTAAGCTCTGTGGAGAATATTTCTGAGAAACTTACAAAAAACTTTATCATGGTGGATCTAAGTCTGCGGGCTAATGTAGCTCATCCCTTGGCTGATTCTGTTAGGGAGAGGTTGTCATCCAAGCAGTTTACTGCAAGTTCTTGAAGAAACCTTGCAAAACTGGAGCTTTTCAATTACTTAAGTTCCTTTTGTTTAGTTATTTACTTTCTGGGAGAAAAAAATTGTTTTCCCCATCCTCATTATAGGACTCAATGCATTGGGAAATTTTGAAGATATAAATTGTCACTTGCTATATTATTTCTGGTGTCAGCTGAGAGACTGTTGATGAAAATGGAAATTTTTTCTCTTGACTTCACTGGTCCATGGAACAAGCCCAATATTCACAGTGGCTAGAGAAAAGTTTGCTTCATTTTGGTTTTTCAGAGTTTTTTAAATACAGAGATACACAGTGTCATAAATTTTTTTAATTGTTTACCATAATTATATCTTTACTTGAAATTCATATTTAAACCATTGCATGGTTGTCATGGAATTGTTGGTAATGTGTGATTACATTATGCTGCCTTTTGCCAGGACACTTGTAAATGAGACATTATCCTTGGAGAATTTCTTGGCTGAAAATGTGAGTAATTAAAAATGTAAACAAATATTATCCATTACATATGCCACAATAATAAATACTTCAATATAATGCAAGTTAATGACTCTTTAGGGATCCAGCCTAATCCTGTTACAGAGTGTTTCACAGGTGTACAAAAAAACAGTTAATCATTTAATATTTTAACATTATTATTATATTTGTATACTATAGTCCTCAATTAGAAAAAAAATCAACATCCTTGCCTAATATTTATAGAGCATGAAGTGTAGGAGAGGCAAATGGGATGGAAACCCAGAAGGTGTTCAGGACAGCTCTTGGTCTGCTTTTCAAACAGACATTGGGTAAGGGAGATGGATATGAAAAATGGGGCATTTATTTTGTTTTCTTTCCAGTAGAGGAGTTATTAAACCTCTGGTAGGGATATTTATATCCAGAATCTGAAGGGACATGACTCTGGAGGGATGTGTCTGCTGCAGCCAGCCCTGTCCAGGCTGCTGCCAAGAGCCAGGTGCTAGGAGCAGAGCATCCCTCTGGCCACGGCAGCATGGGAGAGGGTCCTGGATCTGTTGGAAAGGGAGTTGGGCTTCAGTAGACTTTTTTTGAAAAAAAGTGATTCATCTCTTTCCTTCAGATCTTGCTCTTAGAATCAAAAAGCAAACTTAACCAGATGAAGAAAATCCTCCATGCACTGGGGGGACATTTTCAAAGGTGTTAAGAGTTAATTGATTAGCTAAATCCTATTGAAACAAAATATAATTTCATGTCAAATTCCCCCTGGCTAGAAATCTTTTTTCTGCTAGTGACTTCATTTGTCACCTCAGTGAAATCACTAAAACTATTTGCTTCTTGTCCCCCATCTGTACATTGGGAGCTGAAGTTCTCATTTCCGTATCTACTTATGCCCTCTCCAAACTTCTTGTTCACCAGTTCTTGATCAATTTTCATGCCTTTCCTTATGCTTTAAATAATCACATGGCAAAAATTGCCAAATTACCTCTTTGAGTTGATACTGAAAACTCCTAAACACTCGGTAAATCTCAGAAACTTTTAAATAATTATTTGCTGTAAAATGGCAGTGATGCTAGGAATCTGCATGAGGACACTGCTGAGTCATCCTTATACCAGGCTCTTAAACCTTGCACAGAAATGCTCTTTAATAACATTTAAGTCATATTAGCAGGTAGATCTTATTAACTGCTCTATGGATTTGAAGGCTCTTCTGGAGGACAAAGCTTATTGCAGAAGTCCAGGGGTCAGTTTTGGAGAAGAAATAAAGACACTTGCTTATTTGGTGTCTCTTTTTTTTTTTTTCCCTTTTCTTTTCTGGGATGGGCCAATTAAAGCCAAATCACGTGGGAATAAGAAAGAGAAAATAGCCTGTGTTCATTTTGTAGACTTTCTCAGGAGGCCAAGATCAGCTCTCTGACAGCTGAAGACATTGTAGGTGTGGGCACTTTGTAGATATCTTCTGCTTATATTGCTCTGAGAGTACCTTCTGACATAAAAATAGAGGCAAGGACAGACAGGCAAGAACCCCACCTGCACATTTTAACAGTGAAGAGTTTTAGTCAAGCCAAATAATCTCAGAACCACATGGTCATGCCTAACCTGCATAGCTCTTTTACATAATTCACAGAAAATCCTGTCTCTACTTGTTTGGTATGTCTCCTAAATAGAACATTTTTCCATCTAAGTTTCATCTTTCCAAATTTGTGTTACCTCTTACCTTTTATAAGCTGCTTTGTTTTATCTGTTGAACTATGTCTGTTTTTTCATCCCCAAGATGTTTGGTCTCTCTTGTGGTTCACGGTAAATTCACAATTTTTACGATAAAAGACTTACTAATCCCTAGGTCTGAGAGGTTTTCACTCTGCTTCTTTGATTTACGTCTGTTTACAGGACAACCCTCCTATCACAAACTGTAAGGGAAGGCTTGGTACAGATGATAATCAATAACAGCACCTTGAGTTTCATTACATCTGCATAAGTAAATAGAGATTCCAAAAATCCCAACTGATAAAACCAAAGATCTGCTATTCCCTTATTCTAATCAGTAGTTTACCAATAACATACTCCAAAATGCTGTTCAGGAGCAAAGATGTAGGAGTACAACCCACAGTGCATCCTGCACAGTGTGGTAAATGAAATTCCCGAAGACAGTTATGTGCTGCAGTCTGGAGTCAGCTAATATCAGATGTTTGCTGCCTCATTTATTTTGATTAATTGCTTCAAAGGGGTGGACCAAAGGGTAAGCCAAAAATCCATGTCAGGGAAGGGAGAACTGTGCTTCACCATCTCTGTGCTTTCGAAGTAAACCTGCTATGAAACTTTGCTGTCTTCACTCCCTTTAACTCTCGCAATTTGCAAGAAAGTTTCATCATACTGTTAAGATGTTAAGATTAAAAACCCGAGAGAACCATGGCCTTTTTTGTTTTGTGCTGGTGCCTTCTTCAAAGTAAGACTTGAAACTGCTGGCACCAGTGATCTGGGATCACTTGGTTGTTTCAGAGATATTTGATTGTCTCTAGTCTGTTTGGTTTTTTCTCCCAGACTTTTTCTTTTGCTGTCAACTCCACAACAGAGTTCCCAGAGCTATTTTCAGGTTTCATGTCAATCACATCTTCTTCTCCTACCACCAATACTTTAATTTCATCCTCTGTCCCCTCCTGCTACTGCCTGTGAGTGACATGGCTGTACAGGGACGTGGTGGAAGCCGGGAACAGTGTGAGAGATGTGTGTCTACCTATCATAGCTGAAATCACGGATCTTTCCAATTCAGCTGTAGGGGATTATACCACCTGCTAAGCCTGTGGGCATGAAGCCCTGGGTAGTGATTTCAGCCATAAACTTCCCGTTCTGTGGTGTTTACCTTTGCTATAGCCTATGACAGGTTTTTCTTCTGAGCAGTAGCCTATGGCACTCGGCTGGGGCAACGAGACTCCTGTGCAATGCAGTACACAAAGAGTGACAAATTAAAATGACAGGGCTGTCTTACAAGATTGGGATCTAGTGAGATAAAATATTTCTGGTCCAGGTAACAGAGGCAACGCTATGTGGTAATATGTGGTGTAACTTTCAAATGTCTGTAACATAACTGAGTTTGTCACTGTCCCAGCGCTATTGTGTCGCACCTTCTCCAGGTCCGGCAGGAAGTGTGGCTGGGGGGACTGTGTTTGCAAAAATAGCTCCATCACATGATTTATAATAGAAACGTTTTTTCATTTTTATCTCTTCTAGCTGCATTAATGGCAGGAGCAAAAAGAATCCAAAGATCCATCATGAGCTTAGAAAATCATATGGTGAAAACTTCTTTACAGTGAAATACGGCATATTATCGGACACCATTTCCCCCTTTTTATTTTAAACTGGAAAAACAAGTTAATCATGCACACATACACACAATGCTGCCCCCTGATTTTCAGATTCCTATTGTCCTATTTAACTAATAAAAGGAAAATTGTTGATCTTCTGCTATCAGCATTTCATAATCCCGAGTTTTAAATTCATTGTTCTGCATTTTAAATAAAGGCTTGAAAATTACTTTGAAGAGCTCTTTTCTCCCAATGGGTCTTCAGTGAATGCACATAAATATTTTGTATTCTTAAACACAGCACTGAGGTACACAAACGGATAATTACCTCTACAACTTAGGTATCTAAATCTCTGCCTTTCAAGTGACATTTTGCATGCTCATTTGTGTGTAAGATTACAATGAGGCTTCAAGTGTCCAGACTGCATCAAAATCATTCCTGAAATGCTTATCCCTCTGTTTAATTAAGTTGAAGTGAAATTCGTGTTATTCAAGCACTGTTAAATCAGGCTGAAGTTAGTGAATCTGAATGACATGCTGTAGCATGATTTTAAACTGGCTAAAATATGTGGTATTTTAAGGTGCTTTCTTTTTATTTGAGAACCAAACCCCAGGTGTTTTGCAGAGTTACCCATGGAAAATTAAAGCCTATTCTTTATATAACTGGAAGGCAGGAAACTCTGTGTTCACTTAAAAAACAGAAATTTCTCTCAGAAATAAAGCAAATTCCTGCCTTGCACTATATTGGTAAATAGAATTCATAATTTCTGAAGCACTGTAGTAACTGAAAGGTGTTTCTTGAGTGAAGTAATAGCCAACCAGAAGTGCAATGGTAGCTAAGTAGGATACAAATTGTAGCCCCCCTGCCTTCTCATTTAATTTCAACTTTAGAACAATTTCAGTCCATCACTGAACATGTTGAAAGGGATCTCATTATTAAAAATTCAAAATATATTCTCCATGATCTTTTATTCTAAGAACTCCCAAATGCCTCAATGTACAGAAACACACATTTTTAATGAACCAAATGGACTTGTTTTTATAACTGACAGGAGGTGCTGGGAATTGGAATTGGAGGGGGGGAATCAGCTAATTAAATCTAAATCACCAACAGTGAACATAATTTCCTTGTCCAGTCACTTCCAGTTTCACCAGCTTCCTTGCACCAGTCACATACTTTATTTCCTTCTCTGGTTTGGCTTTGTTACCTTTGAATTTTAATTAGACAGCTTCCTCCATGCTGCCCGGGTGCCACTCAGTAATGCACGTCATGGTGTGTGAACACAGCACTGACAGGCTCGTTGCTGTCAGCTCCTGTGCCCCAGCCCAGCTCCCCACGCTGGGAACTGCCTGCCCGGGGAGGATGCAGCTCTGCTCCAGTGGCCCTGGGCTGCTGCCGGCTGCTCTGACCACACCTGCGGGATCGGGTCACGGACAGAAAACACGTGCGATGTGACGGGACCGCCAGGACTTTTAGCGGCTAAAAGGGAAGAAGTCTCTTTCCATGTGCAACTGTAACTCTTCAAAGCTTACAGCACGGCCAGATTTTCACAGGGATAGGGAAGGCTGCCTCCCTGCCAAATTTCAAGTTGCTTTTCTAAAAGACAAGGTTGATGGATCTGCTAGGAAAGGAACTTGCCAGATTTCACCAGCATTTTTGTTCTTTTACTTTTTTTCTAACAATATTCTTGAAACATCCAAATCTTCTGAGATGTTGTCATAGCTAAATGCACCTCAGATGGTTCAAACTTGGCAAACACTTGAAAAACAGAGTTTTAGAAAGGGACTTGCTGAGAAACTTTAATAAGAAACAGAGCTAACAACCCAGTCAATGTTTACACTGAAAGAACAAACAAATAAACAATTGTGCACTTTAGTTGCCTTGACAGTAAATCTAATCAACATAACAGATTGCAATAGATCTTTTTTCCATTAAAACGAGAGCTCTGAGCAAGAGTTAAGAAAGGTGGACCTTGATTTTTTTGCTATCTGAAGAAGGGTAGTACATACTGCAATATTACAAACTTAGATGGAGAGTAAAAAACTGTTCCAGAGAACACACAAATATGTTAGGGAATGTCATTCTTTGGGGAGAATCACTTTCAAATTGGACTCCTTTTATTCACTATGCCATGATCCACCCTAGAACTTGCATGACAAAAAACCTGCATATTAGTTCTGCAGAAACTTTGTTCCTGTCCAGGGTTTTCCCAGAGTAGAGTAAGACTTTGTTTATAACATTTAGGCAGTTGTTGGAAGTACACTTTAGGTAGCATTGCCAGAGGAATCCTGTGCTGGGAGGCAGAAGATAGGAGTGACACAGAGAGGACCTGAGGGAGAAGCTTTTATGTAGCTCCACTGATCAACATAAATAAGATCAACATAAATAAGAAAAGGGGCATTGCTGCAGCTGTAGTCACTGAGCTGCAGAAAAAGTCATTTTTCAGTGGGATGGAGATTTCAGGGGCTGTTCCTTCACTCTCCAGCTTAACACAGTGTGCAGTATACTGAATATTACTTCCACGTTTCCCTTCAACGTCACCCACATTAAACTAAAAGCAACCTGGACTTTTGAGTTGATATCAGCTATCTGGAGCATAAGGCATGTTTTCCTTTATTGAAAGAAATGGGGGAAGTATGCAACAATGTATACACTGTTTGCAATACAACAATGAAACCGAGAAGCCACTGCTTAAGTTAATTCTATACTAGCTGCAATATAGCTCAATCTAATTAAATTGAATAAACATTTTCAAATAAATTCAATTAATTGGTGTGGTTTACGTGTGCATTCTACGTTGTGAAATTATGACCAATAACTTGTTCTATCAACACTGCTAAGTAATTGCCTTAAGTCAGAAGATAAAGAAAAGAGAAAGCTGAAAATCCATTATGCTCTGACTAAAACTAATTAGCTGCTATCGAAACTTTCACACCTCTATTTCATGATTATCTTCTCTTGTAAAAATAAATGCATTCTGAAATGAGGTAAACGTAAATGGTATTTGAAACATGAACGTAGCAGGTCCCATTTTGAGCTTTGCTCTGGCTCTCTTGTACATGGTGGAGACACTGGAGGGAATAGGGGTTTTGGGAAGGAGATCCTCCCAGGAGGGAGATAAGAAGAGGCATCCCCAAAACAGTCCATTACTTTGGTGTTCCAAATGTACCCTCAGAGCTTTATAGGCTCAAAAATACGATGAATATTTAAAAACCTCCTGACCAATGTGTTTTGCATCTTGAATATATATAGATTGTTGCTAAGTATAAATAGGTGTTGAAAGTTTGAATGATGTTATGCTGGTGCAGAAAAGCAGTTAATACATATAAGTATTATTGTAGTGGGTTATGTAATGCCCTTGAACAATTTAGAAAGGTTCTTGCAGAGAGATGAAACTGTATATTCCTCTTTAGAATTAGTTAAGATTATCTCCAACTTTTGCAGATTCACAGGGTCAATTTCAGAAATCCACAGAGACATTTATTGTGGAAAAATTATTATCATAATAAAATACTGATCTTTTTGTATGAAATTTTAATCCCTTCATGAAGTGCACTATTGCATATTATGACAACGTCCACTGGGTAGAGTTGTGATGTTATAACTTCATCTACCTGTCAGGAAATGCCTTCTATTGTGAAGAGACAAAAGAGAAGTGCTTATCTTGGTTTTGTATGCTGATATGACCAAGTTTCATCAAGTCTCTCTAGTACTATAATTTATAGGTTCACATAAGCAGACGTTTTAATGCACATTGGTTTACCCACGAGAACTCAAAAGTAACCCTTTCAGCTGGTTGAGTTTGCTTAGATGGAGAAACAGAGGATTACTCTATAGCTAAACTCTTTATTGATTTGCACTATGAAATTCCTAATCTGAAATTCAGAAGCATTTAGAACACCAATGCTATATAGAGAGAATTTTACAGATTGTGAACTTAGTAGAAGGCAGGCCTTTAGAGTGTTTACTTTGGACACATTACTCCCAGGAGATCTGAATTAAGAACTCTATCTAAACTTTTTAATTTAAGAACCATTTGAACGAGAGGGTTCATCTCATTGGCCTCCTTCAGCTCATTATAAATCAAAGTCTTAAAGTGCTTTCAAAAACCAGTGCATTTTCTTGGAAGCAAGCAGTGAGTGCAGACAACGGTAGAACAGAGGACAGTAGCATTTTGTCTTTCAGCAAGATTAAGAACTACCTTGCTTATTTATCAGCTGAATAGCATCTTGGCTACCCATGAGACTGAGACGGAGTCACTATATTGGTAATTACTAGACCAGGGCATCCTCCTGTTCTTCTAGCAAAGGTTTAGCCTTTATTCCCTCACTTTGCAGACCATGAAACTCAATGGAAAACTGAGTAACAATCAGTTCCTGACCAGGACATGATCCTGTTGCATCCCCAAGCTGCCTTTACACAATGTTAGAGCTTGTTTTATGTTACTTCTTTTGCCTTGTAACACTTAAATTTTGTATTACAGTAGCATAGATGCAGCACTAGACTAGACAGCTGCCCAGGTTCAGCCTTGCCTATAATGCAGTAATGTGGACCATCATGCTGAAATATGTTCACATGTGATCTTAGACACTCTCACCCCAATGAGGCTGTGCAACATAAAAATTTCACTCAGTGAGTGTTCCTCAACCTCTGCTTTGTCTCTGGGTGGTAGGTACCATCTTTCCCTCCAGGAGTGTGAGTGCTGTGTCCCTGACCCCGTGTCTAGAGGTATCCTCTGGAGCGGGGCACAGCCCAAGCTCAGGATTTCCCATCGCTATCCTGGCAGCCAGCAAGGGAGGGATGTGCCACAGATGGGCACCCGCTCAGTCACTCCTGCGAGGGTGCCATTGAGAGAGGAGGGATTTCTCCCTATGGGACTGCTTCTGTAACGTTTTGCTCTACCCTCCCAACAATCAAGCCAGTGGTTGTTGCCAAGCCAAGAGCCTGCCTTGGCTATCAGATCTCATTTATGTCACTGAACAACCTTTTCAGTAAAAGAAAATGCTCACAGCCAAAACTATTCTCAGTGAAATCAAAATAGTCAATGCATTGTCAGGGAAGAGTGGTGCTGCCCTACCAAATAAATGTCACTTTGGAAGCAAGTACGTTAACAAAAAATATATGTGTAGGCAAAGTCCAGACACTTGTTTTGACAGTGTAGATTTTGCTCCCTTGTCAAACTTCTCTTATTACACATGGAATCACACACTCATTTTCAACAAGTACATGACGATGCAGGAGATTACCAGTATATCACGGCACGTATTTGCCTTTAGATTGGCTTAATGTATTTTTAGGCTTATCCAGCTGGCTTGGAGAATACATGAACCAAATTCAAGCACTACTTATGCTTTAATTACAAAGGTTTACGCTGGACCTACGCTCTGCATCTTCTCTTTCCACCGGGATGTATTTCTGGAGAGTGATTTAGATACTTTATGTGCCTCAATGGATCTCCTTGTTGTAAACATGCAACTTTATTTAAAATATGAATTCCTGAATTAGACGCAAATAAAATGTTAAATAAGAGATTTTCATCAGTAATTATCTACCAATAAAAATAGTTTTATATGCTTAATAATGAATATAATTGGAATTTTTTATGCACATTACTGTGTAAGTATTTGCAATTATTGGTTTACATTATTTTTCTATCAATCTTTATATCTCTATGGAATAAAAATCCAGAACATTTTTAACCTAAGCATATACATTTGTAAACCAGATAAATGTTGTGATTATCTCTTCCTGTATATAATTCCTCATGAGGGATTCAGTTAATTGAACATACCTTTCAAAACATAATCTATGGCTTAATTAAGCTTAGCAAATATAAAATTTGAAACCACATACCCTCTATTGGCAGCAAAGTTGGGGCCTTTTTTTATTCCTTTTTATCCAGTGCTACTAATGATTACTTTGCACAGGCACATAATACATGCAGGTAGCATGACTATATCCAAAACAGAAGTTAAGTTTTTGATTTCCCTGTCAGGGATCAAAAGTCTTTTTTTTTTATACATACATCAACTCTTTCAATAACAAAATAAGAACTTATTGACGTTGAGTAAATTTCATAGCTTGTAGAAAAGACACATATCATTGTAATGTGTGAAATTTTAATCAGAAATGTTGTGAAGGATAAAGGTAAACTGACTGCTATAATTAATGTGTTCTGCCACAGATATTTAGCTGACACATTTGAGAAGTGTGGTTTATGTTAACTATTCCACTGCTTGAATTCTGTCCTCGCTAAATGGTGGTACTGTTTGACAGTTTTTAGTTACGATGCTTTCCTGTCTTCAGTAAACTTTTTCTTCATCTAGGGTATGATCCTGTAGAAACCAGAAACTTGCAGTAGTGCAGTGGTAGGTGGACAATGGACATGCTGATGTAGATAAGGCTGTACTTGGTACGTGTATTAAACCTGCTAACAAAAGATGTCAGGCTCGAGCCACTTGAATATTGCCTTTCCTCTCCCTCCCTGTTTTAGCATTTCAAATATTCTATATATTTTATCATTCAGTTTATGATAACTTGTGCCCACAGCCATAGTCTCCTGATTCAAAAAAGGTCATGTTACCTATGGAAGGCAAATTGCTAAAATCTATTACCACAACAATAACAAGGATGGAGTTATAAGGAGATTATTGTTCTCAAAACAAAATGCCTATCTGTTACATCTGATGCATTTTTGGAAAAAGCCCAAGGCCCTGATTCTGCCACCATTCCTTGCATTGAGTAGAACCATATGGTCCCATTGGAGTTGATCTAACTGTTTTTGGAGTATGCTACCACTCAAAATAAATAAGAGTGGCAGGATCTGGCCCTGAATGAGCACATGGGCTCTGCACCCTGCCCTAGAGGTTAACAAACTGGGTAAGAAAATTCCAGGGCTGAAGGGGATTCAGATGAGAAGGCCTTCTCTGATAGAAGCTTCCACTCCAAGATGTAGGGCCTGTCAAGGGAAATGCTCATTCAACATACATTCAGTTTAGCAGGTTTTGTAAGAACATATACTCTTTTCACATATAATTTATACATTGTCTTATTTCCAGCAACTATGAGCTGCCTGTGTAACTAATTGCTTTAGTGAAGGAATGACAAACCTGGGACAGACAGGAAATAACAGCTTCAGAACTGCATTTGTCATTCTGAAGCAAGAGAAAGGACCTTTTGGTGTAAATATTGTTTAGTCTCACAACAAACAGGACTCATTTTGCAGTCCTTAGGCAGACAGCTCCTCTCTGCCCAGCAAAGACAACACTGGTCCCTAAATGCATGTTTTATTTTCCAAGAAAATAACATCTTTAAAAAGTTACTCTCTCAAATAGAAAAATCAGTACAGCACATTACAGGGCATATTTTCAAAGGGCACTGGGTTATGAGAATGCAAAATAAATCACTATGATCTGTCTGAAACAGATAATTAAAGTGATTTCCTCAGACTGCAAATAGAGAGAAAAGAATCATTTATGAAAAATCCCATACTAAAAGTCAGGGATTCTGATTCTTTGCTTCTGCCTCGGTTATATCAGTCTTACCTGAAAAGATCTACTGTAGGAGCCTCTTGCCATGCCAGTATGGGTGTGCAGCAGACAAAAGACATACCAGAAAGGGGAAGACAGATATGCCACTTAAATTAAATAGGAAATGAATTGGCCAGCAAGTTGGCATGTCTGCTGAGACAAATCATAGACAACATGTCTCTCAACAACAGAACTTATTTGTTTTCTCTTGCCAACAGATTCATCACTGCCCAGGCAAAACAGGCAAAATACATTAGTGTCATGGTAAACTGATAAAGAGAAGTGCCTCAATCTAGCATCCTCAATGGCGAAAGTCTTAGGGCTGTATTGATCTGTGTTATATAAATCTTGTTTTCTGTCTGCAGAAGTGAATCAGGAATGACCCTTAAGGTTAACAAACATTGTAATGTCTTTCAGCTGGGGCAGATGCCTATGTGCTCCACACATTGTATTTGGTCAAGTCCCATCTTGTCATTTTACTGCCAAGGAGCTTAACTAATTGCTGGCAATCATAAGACAGTTTGATGGAAGCAAAGAATTCCTACAATTGTTGCCCCTCTCCCTTTTTTTTCTCAGCCTTAACAAGCACTCAAAGCCATGTAGCGGAAAACAATCAACACTGAATTAGTCAGCAGGAGTCTTAGCTGAGCTGGAACTTTATGTAATTGGCATGTCATGTTCGTACATAGCCAGAAGCAGGCCTGATTAAGCTGATGTATTTTGTTTCAGTAAACTTTTACAAAAGCCACTTTACCTCCTCTTGTTTGGTTGCATGTCATTGCATGTGCTTAACATGAGGTTTTTCGGCAGAGCAAAGGCACTAGACAGTCACCACAGGCATTTTGGGTTGGAGAAGTATTCTCATACTGGCATGTGCAATATTACATGATAATCAAGTGTCTAGAAAAAGCCAGTAACAAAAGTAGCAAGTTAATTATTGAAGCATAACTCTTACACCAAACTTCTTTGGTTTCTGTGCACAAGTTCCGTTTCTACAGCCTTTTTAAGCAGGTTTGAAAAAACAAGGTGCTAGTTATAGTTTCTGTTAGAACAGTTTCAGTTAAACTTGCATAGTTTTCCTAGGGTTTAGCAAAATTATTCCCATGCAACAAGGAATCCTTCCAGCAGAGATACTACTCAGGGCACTTAAGCAGTCCACTCTATCTGATCTAATAAAATTTTACTGTGCGTTTTTCTTTGCCCTACAGATAGATTTAGTCTCAAAATGCTAAAAATGCCAGTCTGCATGGAAAAGAAAAAGTAGCTAATGCTCATTGTTGAAAGTAAATCATAAAGCTTAAGGCATGCCAGCTGTATTCTTTCATAGCAGTGTCCTTTTTGTCATAACCTTAAATCAAATGATATAGTTGAACTTGCATAGATTATTAAAGCTAAAAGAGTGAGTACTCCATTCTTCTATTACGTCATAGTTGACAATATAAAGACAAGATTCAGGGAACTAATGGAGCTTTTTTTCTTTTGTCATAGAAAGGTCAAGCTAGTTTTCCACATTTTATATGTGTGTCATTCTCAATATAGCAACAGAATCTCTTATAGAAAACAATGTAAGTAAATGTCTCTATGAAGCTACTAGTCACCTGATCAAAAGCCAATGTTGAAAAACACTTCTAATGACTTTCTCTTATGCATCAGTGCACCTACTAATGAGCTGCCAGAAAAGGCTTTGCAAAGCATTTGCTAAGATAGAGCAGGAATGTGAGAAGCCTGAGATCTAACTTCCCTGCTGTGATCCCTGCCTTTCTACTAACAGGGAGCCCAGGCGCGGAGCTACTAATGAGCATGGAGAGTGTCCAGCCCAGCTCCGGCTAGAGACAATCCACCTGTCTGCTCTCCGATGCAGGGTATGGTGCATGACAGTAAGACACCCCGTTGTATTTTGTCCTTAAATAATTTAGTTATTTATTGATTTTCTTCACATTTTTATTTTGGGGCTTTTTCTTATTGTTTTGGTTTGCTTTGCTTTTTTTTTTTTTTTTTTTTTTCTTTGTTCTTTGTTTTATTTGTCTTTTTTTTTTTTTTGCATTGACCTTGCTCTCAGTAGCAACTCTCACTGTCTTTGGAATAAAGTAGCAAGTTTCAAAATGGGTTTTCCCTCCATAACTATTATTTAATTTGATTTGAGGAAAACATATGTGCTGTTTAGCACATATAGCTCTCCAGAATTTCAAGATTATTCCTCCTATAACATAATTGTGCATCCCGAGCTTGATATTAAAAAATTAATACTTCAAAAAAAATCCCAAATGTCCTTTATTTGATGAGGGGAAAAAAAAAAAGAAGATATAACAGCTGTCTGACACTAAAAATAGTGCAAATTGCATAAATTAGAGCCCATATTTCAAAGGCACCACACTCAACATCTTTATCTACAGTCAAAAGCCAGCAGGATACTGGTATAAAACATTTACTTAACTCTGTTTGCAGAAATTCTGTATAAATGGAATAGTTACTGCAGGATACCTTTCAACTCCAAGCTGCTCACATGATGCATCATGACCATACCTAGCTCCCTTTGGGCTTTTCTTGAGGTTACCCTGCCAGTTAATATTTTGTTAGCCAGAGACAGGCTTGCAGAACAGACATCAGATAACATTGCCAGAGAGCAGTAGGATGTCACAATTACTCTGAAAGAAATACAAAAATGTAGTAACAGGAATCCGTGATAAATTTCTTGTATTATGCTCCAGATTGTCATTGGGAAAAGCTATTCAGTTCAAATAAGGCAGCCAAATGATTTGCTCTTTCCACTTCTTATTGTCTCTATTTCCTATCTGAGTTTTGACATTAGAAAACCTCCAGTATATCACACCTAGGTAGAAAATGTGTCCTCAGTGCATTATTGATCTCCCATAATTTCTTCAACTAAGTCTTCAAAATTATGAAAAAGTATCTCAGGGATCTATAGTCTCCTGTTGATACTAATTCCCACTGACATTAATGGGACTTGTGTGTGCGGACTGCATAGGGAAAAGAAAACAAACCATTGATGTTCAGGACTAATCCTCACAAAATCTAGTATTAAAGTACAGTGAATATTATAAGCACACTGTCACCTCACAGGGTAGTCATTCTGAGGAGAAGTATAAATTTTCAATTCCATAAATTTTCCTTCTGACAACATTTTTAAAGTATTTAATTTTTTTAAATTTCTTTTTTAGCTAACACCTCAGCTTACCATTCTTAGATTTAAAAATACTTGCTAGTTTTTTGCTGAAAAGAGAATCTTTTCTAAAATTTCCCTGATTTCCACCATTTCAGCTGAATTTACAGAGACATATTGAATATAAATTCTTGAAAAAGTGTTGGGAGTAAATTTTGTGCGTGATGAAATAAATTACTCAGGTGTATAAAACTCTGAGAATGCTAGTAAACTTGCTTGGGCCAGATTTTTCTAAATATGTACAATGCATTTAATGAAAGATCTCATATAAATACTTGACTGTTCTCTTGATACTTGGCCTCAGTAAATACCTAAATGGTGCCTGGAAAAACAATCTAAGAATCCTCTAAAACTGCTGGAGAGAGTGATCAGATTTATGGAAGAAAAATGTACTGATAGAGGCTCCTGAGCAGCAAATAATCATCTTCTAGGGGGGAATGCTGGGCTCTCCAGTGCTTCTGTAAACACTCCTTGGATTCTAAAGAAATCTTGCAGCATGGAACTCTCATCCTTCACGTTTCTACCATACTGCAAACTCCTCTCAGAGCAGTGAGAAACAGTGACCTTGTTATGCTGAACTGGTTCTGGTTTTGTGCTCACTCCCGCTTGCTGGGGAGCTCTTTAACACTGTTGTATCATTCAGCATTGCACACTGAATGAGCCTGAGACAGACCTGCTCTGTGGTGAGGTAGAGCTTACAGACCAGAATAGGTCACTGGAAAGAAATCAGGTATGTAAAGAAAACTGGATGCAGCTTCTGGCGACACACACCTTCAGACAAGGTCCAGGGAAGAGAGGAACATTCCTACTCCTCTGTTCTTCATCTATCCTCTTCTGTTTTTCCAAACTCCCAGGATGAACAAAGTTGCCTGTATCTAACACAACTCATTTTGTTTCCTAGGAACATTAGGTTACAAAGAACATGTAAAATCTACCCCTCTTTTTACACTGTAAAGCCTAGCTCACACCTGAGATAACACATACAAACTCTTTTTCTGTATTTTTCTGTAAGGTCTTCTGTGCCCATTAGTGCATCAGCCCTATTCTCTGAGGATACGGTATAATAGAATTAAAAGTTCTTTGAAATTGCCAATAAGCTTTCAATCTGTGCAACAGAGATCTATGAGAGGATGAAGATTTTCTAGCTCTATATCCTCAAAAATTAATTTACAAAAATATTCCTGTGGAACATTTTTCCCTATGAATGCACAGATTTGTCAGAATTTGAAACGGAAAACTTCAAAGTGTGTTGATAAAAATATATTATTACATTGTTGCAAATATTTTTATTATTTATTTGGATATAAAAAGACAATAGTGTTACAAAAACAGAAGCGAGTATGTTATTAGTACAGATTACCTTTCATAATATTTCTTTTGTCTCTAAGTTTTTAGCTAAAGGGAAAATTAAAAAAATAATTTATTTCTTCTTCAGAATGAAGGCAAATTTAAAAATGCAACTATTGATATTGTTTGATGAACTCTGACTTATAATGAGCTCACACTCTTGCTGGTGGTTTGACAACTGAGTTTTCCCTCTCACATAATCCTGATATGAAATAAATATTCCTTTTAATAATTTCGAATCATTAGCAGGAAAGATTGGCCCAAAGAAGCCGAAATATATGTGGATTTATGAGTCAGAGCAGAAGACCTCTCTAAATATTAGCAACAATTTACAGAGAGTTCCGAGAAGACTAATAGAAATGGTTATGAGGCTGGAAGACATGTATACATATAATTTCACAGAGTCATAAGTAAGACATATGGGGAGAATGATAACAGTCTAAATTTTTAAAGCATATTAGCAAGAGTGATAGAGAAAAAATTAGACTGAATACTAGAAAAAAATTCCTGAAAATGAGCTGAATTAGGCAGTTGAACAGTCTCCAAAGGACTGATGGGAACTCAACTGCAAGATACATTACAACTAGACTAAGAGGGCCATCAGGGTGAGCTGCCAGGTTTTATTTTTTTCCATGCTGGTCCTCAAAGAATAGTAGTATTAGAAAGTCAGAAGAAAACAGAATGGAGAAGTTTTAGATCCAAGGCTGCCTTGATATGATTATTTTATATCTTAGCTGAGATTTGCAATTTCCTGTCATCTTATCTGGATTCCTTGGTCAAGTCTGGGTGTTAAGTCAATGAGATTCTGAATGACTTACCTTGGCTGCTGGTAAAGTTAATGTGTTATAACAGATTTTATACGCGATGATTTATGTATTTAGGATTTTTATGTCAATAATTACTGTACATGTTATACGACCATTTCATAAAATTACACATCACCATAAAATAACTGTATATGGCATATTTAATTTTGAACTTCCAAAGACAAAAAATGGAAGTAGTTACAATAATCATTATTTTCAATTTTATGTAGTTAAGTGGTTTTACAAAAAAAAATTAGCCTTCCAAATTACATAGTTATAATGTGTTAATGGTAGCATAACATGTCATTACATTATGCAGCTTAATTTCATAGATATTATATATAGTTGAATGTTTTAGACTCTTTTATCCTTACAGTTATTACAAGACACTGATCTTTTTCAAACCATATTCTGCTTAATGCTTACTCAGTATAACCTTTGATGATCCAATTCATTTGGACACTTGGATTACAAAAGGAATTGGTGCTATTGCCTTTATTCCTTATTATGAAATGGGAACAGTGTTCCAGCTCCTTGTAGTTTTCTCTGTGAACCTTTCCTTTTTTATTTTTCCCTACTAATAAAACATGTTCTTCCAAGATGGCTGATGGGCCAACAGTGCTGCTCTTGGAGAAGGTGAGGGGAAAGTCTCATTGTCTGTGTTCTTCTAATGGTCACCTGTGAAGCTTGGATTCATCCTATCTAACATTTATAATAGGACACCTAATGTAGATATTTCAGTTAAGTTCTTGGAGTCAGGTGGGATGGGCCTGGGACTAAAATTCCATTCATGCACCAAAGGTATCTAAGCTACTCAGATCTTTTATTGATGCCATTGCACCATATTGTCCTGTTGGTCTATATGTGTGACTACAGGGAACTCAAGGGCAAAGAGTGATTTTGTATCAAAAAAATGAAAGAACCGATGTGCAAAAATCTACCAAAACTCTCTGATGCTTAAAACTCCAAAGAACTTCAAATACTTCTTCTGATGTATTGTCTTGTTTTTCCTTACATAAATGTCATCTATTTTTGATCCACCCTTCAAGCATTAAATCCCTTTGGATTTTTAATTTACCATCTTCTCTAACTACTCTTCCTTTAAGGTGTGTTGTCTAAAGATTTTAATCAGTATGGAATTAATTTTCTCCTCAAGGTCACTAATGAATATATTGAATAATGCTGATTCCAGTTCCTGACCTCTAAGTACTCCCATCAACACATTTTCACAGTCACTTGCAGCTACATTTGCAATATCTCTTTATGTGCTATTTGTCATTTCTTTCTTCAACCATATATAATTATGGCTCTATAGGAGCTGCATCATTAGTGTTTGAAAGAACTTGCCTTGACCAACCTGCAAAACTGGAAAGGTAACTTCATGTCTGCACACTCTCTTGTCTCTGTCTAGTGAGTCTGTCTGGAGGATGGTGTACAGAGAAGGGAGGCTATTCTGATGAGTCTTCCCCACACTTCCCAACGGGAATCTTTTATGACACACCCTCAAATATTGCCCAGACATTTTCCTGGAAAGTTAAAACACCATAGTCCATAAATGGGCTGGGAATGATGCAGTATAACCAGCAGCTTCCCCCATGCCTGGCCTCTCTTTTGGCTAGCACAGTCAAAGCACGGACACAGACTATTTCTTCTTGGAATAAAGTATGACTGTAAATGTTGGGACATAGATAGTAACATAATCCATAGCACTGCAAGACTCTTCTTCTTTTCCTCTTTTTTTTTTTTTTTGAGAATTAACAGCCTCTTTCACAAAAGAAGTAGTTTTAGAAGAGACTGCAGTTACAAGAAATCAATTACTTTAAATCTGTAAAGGAAAGTGTTTCAAGGTATAAAAAGAAAGCAGAAGAGAGTAAAGCATCACACAGTACAGAAAAGAAAACATGATCTTTGCCTAAGGACCTTCCCCATGCAGCAGAGTAAGACAGGTATTTTAGCTGTGACTCAGTGTTTTGTGTTATCTCAGTCTTTTCTCCTTGCACTATGAGTCCCATGCTCTACTTGCACTGTAGTTAAGCCTTATCAGTCTGAGATTCCTATATACCCTTTCAATTATAAAGTCGTTGTTTATATCTAAGTTTCTCCACTATGGCCTCTTGCATGGCCAGAATTTACAAACTATAATTAGCTATGATTTGACACTTTTCTATAGTTTCTTTCTCTGTTTCAAGAAGCTCCGTAACAAGCTCTGTTGAAGGCTACCGTAGTCACTTCCTGGGTTTTGGCAGTGCAAATTGTTGTATAAATCTCTGATTTTCCTATGGCTACTTCACATCTTAGCCACTGTGTCTGCAGTCAAACTGATCCATAATTCCCTCACCAAGGTGTAGATCACAGTGCTAATGGACACTAATAGCAGAGCCTTATGCAGGACAGCAACAATTAAAACATAAAGAGAAATCTAGTCAAGTATGTCTCGCTTTTTTATTAAAATGTATTCCTTTGATTTGCTAGTACAAAATGATATTTCATGAACACGTCATCTAAACATTAATAAAAAACATGTAACTCTCACTTGTCTTCAGACAGGGACTGTGCATAGGCTGCTGCGTGATATATAAAACCAAAGGAACAAACTCATCTCTAAGTTCTTTATTAGAAACCTGGCAATATTCTCTGTCTTTCCATCATCTAAAAAGTTGACAACTGTATGCTCTGCATCATCAATGTAACAATCTTCATCTAACATTGTAATACATATTTCCATAGCACTTGTACTACATAACAATATAAAATGTTCTCACTCTACACTTGGCAGTATAGGTATTTTTTAACAACTATAACTAATCCAAATATTTCTGCAAGTGATTTTAACTGCAGATCACAAATGAAAAAAAAAAACTCAACCAAAAACATATGCAGAATCGAATGTGCACACAGCTATATTTTGAAGAAATGTGTACTTTAAATAAGCTAGGATTGACCAAAAAAGCATTCTTCCAAAATAGAAGCTGTATCCTCAGCAGTTCATCTATGAAGTTCCCAATGGGAAAGTTTCATTGCTGACTTTTTTGTATTGACATTTTTCATATTGTTTTGTATTTTAGGGATTTTGCGCAAGAGATTCCAGAGCAATCCAAATTAACACTACCTTTCAATATTCCTTAAAATCTCTGCTGACTCAGAAGACAGATCAACTGCTTTCCTATTCTGTTTAATGTGCCCCAGGAAGCATGCAATGTCAAGATAAAGCTAATTCAATAGAAGTACTGTCAAAACAATAAAAAATGGATCTCTTTATCTGTAACTGCCACCAAGCTGAATGGTCCATAGAGATTCTTGGCACAGGCACTTCTTTTTCTCAAGAGTTTCTTCTGACTTTAATAACTAAGTATTCTGTTCAAATGGATATTTATCCTCAGTGAGGACTTGCCTGATTCTCATACCAGGTTTGTCCACAACATCTTCAGATTCTCCTCTTCTCACCTCTTACTGTTACATTTCTTCCCAGAAAGGATGGTTTGCTCACCAGGGTGGCATACTGCATTTGTTTTCAGTGATACATCTCTGTGTCAGGCTATTACACATCTCAAATATTTCCATCTACTTAAATTCAATGAAATCAGCACTTCAGGACTGTTCTGGGATTTTGGGCGTCTGCTTGGATATTGCACGAAGAATTTTCACACCCTAAGATCTATTGCTACCACTGGTAAATCAGTGCAACTGTTGATTAATTGAAGATCATGACTAGTACTTGAAAAATTTGTTTGCAACAATCACACATTGAATTACCCTTCATAATGGAAGACAAAAAAGGCAAATGTTCAACTGAAAAGTAACTTTACAAGTACTGTTGCCTAATACACTTGATGCAGGAACACCAGCCCCCTGTCCCCCAACAAGGCAATATGCACCCTCTGGATCCTGCTGTGCGTACAACTGCAGACTTCTATATACAAGAAGTGCTAGATACAGGCTTTCAGCTCTAGCTCCAAAGATAATGTTAACAACAAACCCAAAAAGGATTGTACAAAACCAGCAGAGATTATCTTTCAATGTTTTGCTCCACAGAATTACATGACCTACAGGTTTATGGGCATCAGAACGTTCAATTACTTTCCTTTGGAAATGTTTTTTCCTGTTACTCTAAACTGCGTATGAAGCTGTATCTTCTGATATGTGTTTATATGTTATATATTTCCCTTCAACTCTAACTCTTCGAAGGGAGTAATTACACAATTCAAATCTTCAGAATAAGCCAGAAATTCCAGGCTTTAGTCATTTGCCAGTCAGCAAAAGCTACTGTGACTATGATTTTCAACTACTCAGGAGCATGTTCATTTTGTTAAATATTCAGCCACTTTTCATCCTGCAAGGCCATTGAAGTGTTGTTAGTGCCTATATTTCCTATAACAATTTTCGTAAAAAATCATGTGTGAACACTTCATAGAGGGGGTAAATATCTTATCATGTTTAAGAGAGAGAGAAAAATGAAGATATAAAGAGGCTAATTATTTTCCCCAAAGTCTTTCAGTGGATGAGTAGCAGGAGTACAACATAGCCTTCCCAGTGCTCTGCCCAAATAATGCTATATGGTGATAGTCACGCCTTAGTCCTTGCTAAGAAATCAGTAAAACTGTAATAACATCAGAGTTTCAGAGGCTTTCAAGACTTTCTTGAGAGAGGTTTTAAGCATTAGTCCCTAACATCTTACTTGGTTGGTTCATTTTTCATACAGTGACAACATATCATATGAAGCTCACTAGCACCCATTGGTACTATTTTCTAAAACTGGCCCTAGAAGCAGGACAAACATCAGTAAAGCAGTGAACATCAGTAGCTGGTGAACCTAAATCTTGCTCAGGAGTAATATTCCACTAAATAGGATTTTATGCTTTCAGGTCAACAGCAAACTTTCTTTTACAACAGCTTTATATTTAAGAAAAAAAAAGATATTTTAATGAATATTTTATATTTGAAACCAAAGAATGCAACAGTGGAAATAACTGCTGTACTTGTTAGCTGTTATACTAATATAACAGGGTCTTAAGACCCATTCATTTTAAATGATCTCTGTGCACCTTTCAATTGCCACAACCATTGAATTGGCAGAAACAATACAAACAAAGCTAGACCACGTGTCCGATGAGTCATTTAAATTTTACTGTGAAAGGAATTAATAATATTCACATTTAAAGAATCATCCATGAGTTTCAGAATTAACAAGCCAATGAGGAAAAAAGGGCCGATCAAAGTTTCCAGGTTTTCTTTCAGCTAATGAAATGCAACAGCATTAATTTACACTTGGAACACATAGGCAAGGTTTTACTTCTGTTTTAGAACAAAGAGCATCATCTTAGAAAAAAATTTTTATGGAAATAAAATGTGAATCATGCATATCCTATACAGATAAGATCCTACTTTTGAGTGATTAGCAAGAGTGCATTCAGTAGAAAGTAGATTTCTGCTCAGATATTTTCTCTTGATTCAGCATTTAGAAAGAACTCTGGCATATCTGGGTACTACTAGCACACCGGTTCTTCCAGGCCAAACGTATCTAGGTCCACACAGTCCACACAGTCATAATTTAAACACATTAAATTAAGCAATAGAAATAAAGAATTAACCCATTTTGTCAAGATTACCAGAATTCCCATTTTTAAGTACTACATTTTTTCATAGGACCTAATAAGCCTTTATTTTATTACAGTCATATGCTGAAACACTTTTGAAGTGTCCTATAAAATTTTCCTCTTTTAAACTGAAATAAACTCAAGCCCTGCATGTTCATGGGGAGAACCTGGCTTTTTTTTGGTTTTTTACCTTTAAATATAAATGCTTTCCTATAACCACAGCCTAGTAGGGAGGCAATGCCACTTGGAAAAAAAGTTATATTAAGTGCACTTGCTGGAACAGTTTATACTTTGTTCCCGAGAAATAGATTGAGTACTTGATAGTATAACACAATGAGAGGTACGGGTGGTGGAGATCGGATCGGATGCTTGGGCGGGGGGAGCGGGGAAGTGTTGCTACCCCAGGAATTTATTTTTAAAGTGTCTGCTATTTCATGCAATCTGGTCTATTTCAAAGGCAAACAATTTGCTCTTCAGAAGTATCTTTATGAGCCCCAAGGGATGAAACTCATCCCTAGCAGAAATGATTTAGCAGTATCCAGAGAGGGGGTGAACTCCTTGAGAGGCAAGGGAATAATTTTTTGAAGGGTGGCAGAATTTTAACAAGGGCCTCTAGTGAGTTCTTGTGAACCCCTTTCAGCACATCACTGTTTTATTAAAATATTCTTCTCAAAATACTGAAACACTGACAGCTCCTGTAAGCTTGCCAAAAATTGAGTAAGGAATAAAAATAAAATGTTAACTTGACATGTGTGAATAATTTTGATTTGATGATAACACCTTTTGGAATCGAGGCCATATTCAAAGCTGACTCGTAACACATTCACATTTCTAACTTACATGAAATAACTCAAACTTTTCAGGCATTGTTATGGTGCGGTGAAGGGAGGAGATGGTAGGAGCCAAGCTCAAGCTTCCCTCTGAGTTAAGTGAAGATTAAAAATGTTTTAGGTCTTTCTGTCTGAACCTAGAGGGGCTAAGGTCTTACCTGGTATGTGTAAAACAGGTTGGTTAATGCATGCTAGCTGGTTAAAGTAACAAACTGCAATCAGACAAACTGGGTAAACACCAAAATAAGAAGGTAATTTTGAGATGACTGATTTCTGGATCTGAACAAAGCACTGAGAAGATATTGTAAGGAACATCCATATTCTGATATGATTCAGCACAGTCTTGTGTGGGTCTCTTCCACCTCTGGGTCTCACCTGGGCCTCTGCACATAGCAAGAGGCCAGGCAAAGAGGAAGCTCAACTGAACTGTAAGAACGTCTTTGGATAAACCTTATAAACGTTTTATGTAATTATTTCTCTAAGACCAGTGCCATGCACTGTTTTACACTCCCCACATCTTATTGCCACATTAGAACCTCAGATGGTTAACTTTAGCAGGGTAACACTGAACTGATTTTATTTTTCCCTCTGTCCCACCACACTTGTTTCTGTTCCTGAACTCTGGTCAAGTAGTTGCCACTTAATGACAGTAGGACCGGCAGGGGAATGGCTGTCAGTAGTGTTAATTTATCTATAAATCTCTGATCAATTGCTGTGGTCAGGAAACTTGGGGAGCAAAGTTGAAGGTGAAAGGAAAAAAATTAAATAGATGAGCTATGAATAAGTCCTACCACAGTCAGATGTATCTCCTCACAGCCATAACGATAGAAACACACCTCTTATAGAGAAAGGGCTGCAGGCTTCTACTAGGTACAAGTGTACTTGTACCCAAAGTCATTCTATATTTTCTTAGTGCAAAAAGAGTGTTCTTAGGAATTATATTTTTAGACATTCCTAAAGGCTTTTCAAGGGACTCTGACCTCCTTTGGGACAGTTTTTCAGCTAGACAGGGCTGCTGCTGCATGCTGTCTTGGGGGTGTAGTGGCATTTATCTCTATCTCATGTGGCTTTCTCTTGGCTCCAGTTTATAAGTCAAAGTGATTAATCAAGTCCTCAGTGTTCAATCGATTGTGTAAAAACATACATGACAAAAACTCACCATCCCTTATTTGGCTACTGACTCAGCCAACCTGTAGACCCCTTGACTTGACTGAGTTATGCAGTCCAGTTTCTGTTTGTGAATAGATTTAGATGCCACTCAGGACAAAAGCACACATGAACTTGGCATATTTCCATCATTTCACTGACTCCCATGTGTATTTAATTCGTTGTAGATCTGAGGTGTAAAATTTGAGTGTATAGCGTTCTTAATACGGCAGAGGCCATTTTTAGGTCCTACCCAAAGGCATGAGATAACATTGACAAAGACTGGCAAACCTAACACGTAAGCAGTGCATACCAGTGCATACCTAACGTGCATACCAGTGCACGTGAACTACCGTTCAGTGAGTCCAGAAAAGTTTGTTTACCAGAAACCAAATTCAATTGCTTTGTTTTCAAAAAGAACATTAGGGAAGACTGGTAAAAGTCAGGAAATGGTAAATGAGATGTCCTGGACCACATTTTTCTGTGATTTGGTGAACACACAGGATCAATGTTAATGCATTTTAAATAGAACTGGCTCCCTACTTTAAATGGTTCTACTTAGGCATTCTTCTCCTTCATATGTGTGCAGATTTTATCTTTGCCCTTTTACTATACAGAGCACAGATCATGCAAAACAGGTGAGGAGTGAATGAGGAAGATTTAACTGGATTCAATGAACAAATTATGCCACCTCTCTTTTCCCAAGTAGAGAAAGTTTCTTTATATTATATGCATGAAAGCAGGTTTATAACATATAACAGCTGAAATGCTGGTCTCACTCACTAGCCACAGGGTTGGGCCATGCTTCCTGACTTTTTCCCAGAAGACAGTGTCTTAAAAGTACTCCCCATACCTTCTCAGAAAATTAGGACAGTCATTTCTCATACTCTTTTTACCTAAAATAAAATTGTGCTGGGTTCTCAATCAGCTCTTTCAACCTCTCCAGATTTTGAGCATAAGTGAAAAAGGTATCAGAGATATCAGAAATAAAGGCATAGAGTGAGGCAGCACACTAAGGTACAGAGGAGCCTGGTCCTGATGAAAGGTCACTGCGCCAGCCCAGCTCTGTTTTTCTGCCACAGGATGGCTTTGGTCTACCAGCAGAACTGCACGACTGCCTTGTGCGTTTGCCTTGTGGATGCTCAGATCATGGCAACCTGTAATCTCCCAGCAGTCTGACACTCAGGACAGAACAGCCAAGTATTTTTTCATCCCAAGTGTTGACCCCTAAAGGGCACCTAGAAAAGCAGTAGCATGTTTATGGGCTAGGGAGAGTGAGATGTGTATCTTGTTTCCACCTGCTCAGACTTGGAAGACATCACCTCCCTTTAACAGCTCATCTGGCTGCTTCAGGCTCTGGCTTCAGGCCACCTCATGATGGTACATGCGCACAATTATGTTATCATTTCAAATGACAATTCCTGACAAGCTGCTAGTAGGGTGATAGTCCTTCTTGCATGGTCCGCGTCTGCAGATTATTATAAACACTGACTGTGAGACAGGGCTCAGTGCTTCTCTCAGTCTTATCTGTCCAAATGTACTGACTTCTACGGTCTTTATCAGTGTAACTCACATAATTTGACCCACTGCTTTTAGTTACAAGAAAAAAAAAAAAGAATTCTATGGTGAAATGTGTTTCAGTTAAAAGTACCCTTTATTCTGCCTCGTCTTAAAGTGAATTCACCATGGCAAGTATCTCTGAAAGATCTATTTGTGAAATATCTTCTAGCTTGACATACTATATGAGACTAATTGAGCAATAGTGTTGCCAGTCATTGCTACTTAATTGTGTGATTGCTGTGGAACGCACAGCCCCGCAGCGAGGTTACACTGCCAACCAGATAAGTGGGGATCTCAAACACACCTGGAACTGCAGGCCAGGGACTAATGAAGGGACCATTTTTAAACTGTGATCCTTCTTGTTTACATTCACTTGTCAGTGTTTCCAACAGTTATTCACATAGAAGAAATTAGTTACAGAAACTATGGATTTTTAATACCCTTTCTGAAGTGAATTTTAACAGCTAAGAAGTTGAACCTTGCCCATTATTTTCCCAGTGCATGCTTTTTTTCCACAGAGGAGTGATTATGAACAAAGCTTCTAAAAAAATGTGCATGCCCTTCGTGCTAGAACATCCAAATTTCCATTTTAAGTTGATTTAATTTCTGATAGGCAGTTACAGAAAGAGAAATTATTTTTACAGTGAGGTCTTATTATATACTGTTGTGTGTTCTCACATTTGTCAGTATTACAGTTGTTACAGCACATATTTAAGCAAAATACACTTCCGGCCTCTGCACTGGAAATCAGACATCCTAACCTCAATTTTAGGCACAAAAAGCTAAATAAGGTTTTGCTAGGAGGTCCTTGAGAGTTAACAAAAGGGAATAATACCTTGCAGATTTGTGCTTTAGAGTGAAAGGAAAAGCTCTCACATTGGTGCTGAAAGAGGCTGTAAGATGCAGGACTTCCTCTGAGAGCATTTCTTTAGCAGGGGAGGGAAACAAGGAGCCCTTCTCAGCAGAGTGTGCTTGCAAGCACAACCAGGGCTGGCAGTAGCGCCAAGACAGAAATTTTGTTTATCTGAAAATAGGTTTCACTAACTATTTTTGGTAACTCAAAGTAAAGAACAGATTTGTAGCACCTGTGCTTGCTGCGGGCCATGAGGCAAAAGGTTTGAAAGGCTTCCCTGAGAGGCTGGTCCCTGGTGCCATCTTGTGTCGAGAGCGGATCCGTTCCCAGCAGTGAGAGGCACCAGTCAGAGCGCTGGCTCCGCTGCAGCTGCCTCTCCATCTCCCTACCCAACATATCTTCATGCCTTCAAGGGTTAACCCTGACTGACTGCTGCAGGGCGCATCTCTGCTGCCGCTGCCCTGCAAGAGCTATCTCTGAGCTCAAAGGTTCCCAAAAGATTGGCTTTTTTTATTTTAAATTAAATTACAGGTAATGTGACTATTCTTTTTCCTTAAATTACTCTGGTGACATCATCAAAGCAGTGTTGGCTTGGGTGACTAGCCTGAATTTTTAGAATTCCTTTCAATGCATCAGTCACTGGTCAGTTGAATTCTTATTATTGCCCTTTGAGGCTGTTTAGAGGACAAGGTTTGAGAGCCCACCACTATTTAATACAGGTGACAACTGAAAAATATGTATCCTTTCCATAACAAAAATATACAGTGGAAAAAAGATCAATGGCGCACACCTGCCAATCACTTGAAATTTGATGTATTTAAAAGCCGGTTATCTAATTTGTTTGTTTTCAAAGGTGCTGAGTGTTTCCTGGGAGCATTCTGAATTCCTCCATACTAAAAGAAAACCCCAACATACATATATAAAAATACCAAAACTTACTTAGGTTTTATGAATTTAGATACCTAACTTTGGCCACATGCTTTTTAAGGCATGGAGCCTTCCATGAAAATGAGCCTCTGCCTGACCCATTTAGGAACCAATGAAAAAATAAAAGAGTGTGTCTGGATTTTCTTTGTGTACTTGAAATGATTATACTGTATGCAGTATATTATACTGTATGCACTGTTCTAAAGCATGAAAAAAATCTGGCTTTATTTGAGTATTTTATGTCTATGTGTTTCCAATACCTGTATACCTCCTAGTTTTAACTAGGCTAGCAAGCAAAAACACTATAGTGCCAGCAGAGCTGTTCTTCTTGTCCTTTAATCTGACCCAGACAAGAAACTACTAAAGATCTCACAAGGAAATACAATCTTTGGAAATTACCAGCATGAATTCTCAATCAAATAGGCCGAGGTAACTTCTGATAAGCTTCTGAACCAGCCTCCAAGGCTTTTGATGTTCATTCACAGTATATAGTACCATCTATAACATTTGCTACTTCTACTCCCTGCAAGCACGCTTCACCTCTCTCACTGCATCAGTTATTAATCCTATTTTTTCCCTTTTTGAGCACATAGCTGTGGCTCACCTCTAATTTTGTTACATTGCTTCATTTTTAATCACATTTGCTGTTCATGGTGTTACATTGATAGTGCAGGAAACTAAAGTCCTCGCTTTATTGAAAGGACAGGTGCAATACATGCATCAGTGGAATAAACGAGCCCCTAGACTACCTCACCTGTATTTAGGTTAGTGCAAACCAGAGAAGGTACCTGTTCAGACATAGGTGTCTTTGGTATAGGAAAATCAGTGTCAAACAATACAGAGAAAATAAACCTGCTGCCTTGGAATATAATAATTATTCAGATCCTAACTGCCTGTGCACCGACCCCAGGATTTAATATATTGACTTCTCCCCTAATACTGGAAGAAAAGATGTGCTCACACCTGCCTGCTTTGCTGTGACTACAAGCACATACCTGTTCACCTCAACTGCAGTGTCTGAGGTGAACAACTCTGTACTACATCCACTCTGCATTCACCTAGGTTTTCTAATAAGCATTTTCTTTTTGTGAGGCTATATCTAGCAAGTTTTAACATATTAACCTACAGAAGTTTTCTGAATCATTCTTTATCTTTCCAGGCTCTTTGCTATACAATTCTTCAGAAGCTGTTTCATACACATACACACTTAAGTGCAGCTGGGATTGAATGTAAAGGGTCATTATGGTGTTCTTCACAATCCCATTGCTGCAGAAGGCAGTAAGTACACCCTTGTGCCTAGTGCATCCTAGTGGCCTGATTCTTCACTGTCTTGCACCTGCAGGAGTTATTTAAACCACTACAAAATGGGCATAAATCACAACTGAGCCTGAATGGCAGGATTTCACACTCTGCTGAGGCAATAATAACTAGATGAAAGGGTAAAGCAGAGGAAATATCAGAGAGGATTTCTTCCCCCCTTCTGTTCCTGCCATTCGAGTGACCAACTCAGGGGAATTGCTCGGGTCTCATGAAATATATCCTAATCCTGTGGGTGGGCAGGGGAGCAGAGGCACTGAGGGCTGCCCTGGGGGACAGCTCTAAGTCCAGGCATGCAGCATTGCAGCCAGGTGCTACCCCTCTGCCCCAAGTTTGGGCATATCCAGAGGGGTGTGAGTCCTCCAGTGCTGTGTGCTTGCAACTAATTTGGCAAATGATAAGTGGCATTCAGGCACACACAGTCTCTGTACTGGGGCTGGCACCAATACTTATTTCTGCCTTATTGTCACCAGGAGAAAACTTCAGATCCACCAGGGCCTCTGCTTCTCACAGCAAATCACAAATATGCAAAGACAGGCACACAAGAACACAGGGGTACCCTAACACTACTCCTAGATAAAAAGTTCTGACTAAAACCCTTCACCTTTATGACAATGAAATTTGTATTAGGTGATATATGCTATACTTTTTCCCCTATAGCCAGAGGAGCCCTTTAGGGCCTGATCCAAACCAAACTGAAATCACTGTAATCCCTCCGTTTCCTTCAGTGTACTTTGGATCAGGCCCTGAAACTGTGCAACAATAACTGACCTATAGGGAAAGCATCTTTCTAATGAGGAAGATTGCTAGGATTTACATATAGAGAGATTTCTACCCTTGTACATAAACCTGTGCTTTTCTCCTTTAACCAAGCCAAAAAAACTTGCATTTTGGATTTAGTGAAAAATAATTAGCATTTCATACACTTAGAAGAAACTGAAAGTACACTTAATTATAATCAGTTACAACATGATATTCACCAAGTGTTTCCATGCTTTTATTCATCTTTCAAGCATAGCAAACAAGAAATTAATTACTAAAGGTCTTTCAAATATTCGAGGCTATACCTTATATCACAGTAAAGAATATAACAGTCCTCTGATTTCAAATATATAATTTCTGGTGAAATACTGGAATAAGGACTGAGCTGGCCAGCAATGGAAGTCCTTCACTCTAAGCCAGCCACATCTAATTATAAAAGATGAAGGCTTTGAAAATTTACATAATTGCTGGCTCTGGTAGGGGTCGGTAACATATTTGCATTAGCTACTTATGCTTCATACCAACACTTTTAAGCACCACTTATCAAAAATAAGTCTACCAAGTCAGAGGTGCGTAGGTGGCTAAATAAAACCTGCTAAATATGGGTAGCACCACCTCTTTACGTCATGAAGAGATATATAGGCTTTGACACACAGGGTCTTTTCTTTGTCTTGTTTGCCACTTACACATTAGAGTAATAGGTACATTAGAAATGCTCTTGATAGGAATTAATACCTTCTGCTCCTTTAGCGTACATTTGTTATAGCTATTTACTGTGTTTTTATATACAGAATTTATTTGGTTTAATTTGCACTCCAGAATTTCCCTCCGTTCCCCTCTCCGGCTCATTTCTCAAGCCATCAGTCTAGACGGTAGCATGGCACCTTAACACAGCAGGATAAAACCTCTGTAGTCTAAATATATCTCTCTAATTCTTCCATGATTATTTCTCTTTCTCATATCATATAAAAATTCTGCCAGATCTATAAATATATGATGCAAGAACTGTACAACAGAAAATGACAGACCAGCACATGCATTTCAAAGGCTCTGTTTAGAAAAGAGTCACATTATGTTACAAACAGGTCTTCTTCTTATTATGTTTGATGTCAGCAAGTGAGCTTTAAGGAACCTGACACTGTTTGAACTTTTTTTTTAATTTATTTTATTGTATACGTTGATTTGATGGTTTTTGAACTCTGGATCAATTTGGTGACATTGTGCCTGATCCATTTTATCCTTGCTTTGCTGGGCCACTGTTTCTGAGGCTCCAGTCTCCCATTTTCCTCGAAAGGCTCATTAGGCCTGATCTCTTTTAGCCTTTTTGCTTTTCTTCCTTTCTTCCCCACACTGGACTCTGGTTTGCTTTATTCCTTAGGTCCCCCCATAGGTTAAGCCTAAGCTCTTATCCCCTATTCTCTTTAACTCACAGCCAGCATTTGATTCTGGTTTTTTAACCCTCTCCATGAATTACCCAGACTGGGCGCAATCCCATCATCTTGGAGGCTCTGTCTGTGTGAGTCACAGCTTAATTTGCACAATGAAGGGTAATGATTTTACCCAGAGATGCCTGACACAGAAACGAAATTGAGTGACTTCCAGAGAGGCTGTTGAACAAAAAATAATCTTCTGGGCTGATACAGACTTCTATACAGTGAATAAAATGCCTACGGTCAAAAGTTTAAGTAGTTAAGTATTTTAAAGAATTATGTGCAGAAAGACTACAAATAAATCACACTTGCACGAATCTGGGGACAGATTTGGCTATTTGTTCTAGCACACTGTCTTGTTTTCTAACTACATTTCCCATAGAGAAGATGAAGTTCCTGCATTATTTGTGCTGTATTGATGAATACGTAGACATAAGGCAATACTTTTAGAGCACACGGATGAAATACAATCAATCACATGCTGTTCCTCAAGCACTGTTAAAAAGATGTAGAGAAATCAATGCATTTACCTGATTTTATAGAAATACAAAACATTTTCAACTTTGTTACTTCTTTGATGTGAGGAAAAATACAAATTTAAATTTCTGCCTGCTTTATGTTTTGCAAGATCTCTCTGCTGAACCTACTTTTGTTTCTTGGCCACATTTTGATCACCTCCATCTTCTCATCTGCTGTCTTAAAAATGTAAAAGTACCTCAACTTTATTCCCAGATATATTTCTTGCTAAATTTAGCTGAATTCCATGTAGGACAAAGTAAAAATGCAAAATATTTTGTGATAACTCTGCATCACAAAGGAGAAACTTACTACCATGGTCTCTTGACACTTCACAAAGAATCTTGTTCCATCTTGATCAATTTCATTTATAAAATAAATTATCAGTGATTTAGAAGATGATGAAATGATCAGTGATTTGGACGCCATGCTCGCTTTTAAGAAAGTTAACAAGTTTATCATGTTTGAGATTGTTTTTTAAGGTTTGGCTACGTGGCTTTTTGCTTTTGGTTTTTTTTTTTCCTTAAAGAAAGTAGTTTGCTGGGTGAGCTCAAACTATCCACTTCATAATGACTTATGAAAGAAGCTTAAATTCCCTGTGATCATATAGAATAATAAAATTAATAGATTAGATTGACAGAACAATTAGGAGATAGCAGAAATGTTCAGAAATGAAATCTAGAATTAAGTTAAAAATAAAATTCTGGTGTTGCCATATTAACCTGAAAAATGCTTATAAATAGGTTTCATTTTAAGCAGATGCAAAAGATCTCTGAAGATGCCCTAAAAACTATCATATTTCATCGATTTTTACAATCATATTTCTAATTAGTGTCCAAAGTTACAAAGTAACAGTTCATGAGGTAAAATGTAGTCTTGTGGGTTTTTACATTCTGTTGTCCTTACACAGCACAGCATTTACAGAAGGGGATCACAACAAAAACTCCTGGTCATAACTCACATGGTATAAAAACTCACTTTGGCTTTTCTTAGATTCTTGTAGCATTACAACAATAACTCTTAGAAATCTATATTTCAAAGTGACACAAGGTTAGTGATAGTAGTTCAAAATTAAAATAAAATATTTTTTTTATTTTTAATAATGGATCAATTAAAGGGGATCACAAATTATGAGAATTTTCAGTCATATATAATTGATTTCTTTGAAGGCTTAGCCTGCTTTTCATTCTCTGAGCAACCACATATATATGTATATACACACACGGAAAGATTTGCCAAAAGCCTCATAAAGAGGAAGACTTCACAAACACCTTCAAAAGAACTTACATATAAGACATACATTTATAAAGGTTTCTATTGCTCAACACAGCAGATGCCTGAGATGGGAATTCTCCCTTGGAGAGCAGAAAATGAGGAATGAGCCACCTTCAGAGTTCAAGTTTTTGAAGCTTAGTTACTCTTATTTTATGAGATTTTTTTTTTAATTCCCTAGCAATGGTGTTTTCTTTTCCTGCTATTGCAATTCTTTTCTCTCACTTCAGCAGAAAATTATTCATTTAACCTCTTTTCATAAGGTAATTCTGAAGACTTTTCTATTGCTCTAAAAAATTTCCCTTTACCTATATTTTTATATTGCTCTTTATTTTAACTGAAATGCTATATTTGATAGTAAGCTTCTAACACAGGGAAAAATTTATAATGGAAGTGACAATACTACCTATGAATATAATTCCTTTTCTCAAAATGTCTGCAAAGAAGAACTCCGGTGCTACAAAAATACAAGACTGTATTTTGGGAAAAATAAACAGTGTCGTGGCTCTCCATTGACTGTGTGACACTCACCACGGTAATAAGGTATGTCTTTTAAAGCTGTGTCAGAGACACCTTGTTCACCACGATCTCCCAAAAGCAGCAGATTAGACCTTGTTCTCACAGAACGGTTGGAAAGCTCTGATTAACATATACAGGGACAGGATTCTCCCCACTGTGGATAAATAGCTACTACTGGGCCCCTTCTAAGGTCCCAGCCTGCCTGTTGCCTGCCCAGAAGCCTCTGTGGCATTCCCAGCCCCGAGGGAATGTGAAGGATGATGTTGCTCTTGCGCTGGGAAGACCAGGCAGATTGAGGCTGGAAGAAAGAAGGAAGGAGAGCAGAGGGACAAAGAATAGACATAGAAGGAATTCAAGTGTTTTGTACTTCTCTAAAATTCAGATTGACTGTCTATGTGATGGGGACAGTAGCCTCAACCTCACTCACGTCTTAATTAATGTTTATGAAGCTAACTATGATCTTCAGATGAAAGGCTTTTCAAAATGACAAGGGATTTGTATAACTCACAGAGTGATAGAAGCTTGCACTTGTGTAATACCAGCTCTAAAACCAGAGGTCAGAAGTTGATCCTGGAATAACTTCATTTCCCATTCACAACTAAACAGGAAAATGTATTTTGGCAGCAGCGTGTACCTTCTCCAAAGCCCCATTCTCAGGCTGCTCTCATCATCACCCCTCTGCCCACACAGCTCAGCATCACCAAAGAGCTACCCTGAGTGACAGCAGTGAGACTGCAAGTAAAAAACAGGCCTTATTGTCCAGCTACAACATTTTTTACTGTTTTGATTAGAGGTATCAGTCTATATCTGGCACACAGTGCAAACCATAAAGTGCATCGATCACAGCAGCCTCTCCCTGCACAAAACAATCTATTTTCAGCTGTTGTTTTGTGGCACAGGACTAAGTTCCAGGTACTTTAAATCTCTGTTATTGAATAAGCCTGTGATGCTATGATTTAGAAACCAGTGTGATTCAAGGGTGTATTATTGCATGTGAATGATAAACTGTAGTTCATGACCTGGGTCTAATGGTTACTTTATCAGTTGCAGTGGACAATTAAGTGACTGAGTACTGCAACTGACGGTGAAGAACAGATTTTGCCTCCGAGCTGCTTTCAGGAGTTAGATTTCGCTGTATCATGTTCAGAAAGGTCAGAGCTCTGGCCAGATGACCAGTATAGCAGTGCAGATGGCACTGTATGTCACCTGGCCACTCTGGGCCTCTGCAACCTGCTGCAGAGGGCTGGGGTTCAGGGAAAGGTTATGGCCATATGCAACTGCAGCGCATTACCAGCTCATGAGGAAAACGGCTCTTTTTGCAAAGGAGACAAAAAATCAGTTCAGCAGCTATGCCCACAACATCACAGTAGATCGTGGTCATTTTCAGCTGCAAAAGAAGCAAAGGCAAAAACTTTGAATCCTTAATTCTGATTATCTATGAGATTGTGATGGAAATGTTGATAAAAATATTTACATAACTAATAACAATGCCGTCTTCCACTGTGCTACCACTGCCCTCCTCCTTTTTCCTTCTTTAAGCCTCCAAAATATTCAGGCTCAAATTTAAATGGTCAAACTAAGAAAGCATGTTTGTATGGCAAGAACCTCGTTAATACACATAGTTCTAGATTTTCATATGCAAAGCAAGCAATTTGGTTTGCAGGTGACCAGAAGTAGTCAGTGATTTAGTATGGTGCAAGTCACAGAAAAATCTTGGCCATAACCCTCAGTGCTCTTTTTCCTTAGAAATTACCTAAACTGTATACATGGCTCAGCTTCAAGTGTAAGTTTTGCAAATTAAAGCTGGCATGTTGACAGTGAAAAAGAAAGGAAGGCTGTTCTGACTGTCTTGGCTTCCAAGGAAGTTTGGTGCAATCCAGCCTATTTCATTATGAAAAGGGATTCAGGTGATCCCTAACCAAATGGAAAATTTACTCTTGGCTAGATCTGTGATAGTTTCTGTGAAGAGCCTGAAGAGGAGACAAGACCATCTTTTGGAAATTCTCTATACTGTAACTTCTTAAACTCTTCATTATCATATTCCAGATGATTTAGATCTCACAGTGTTTGGATGGAGAAAACAATCTGAAATTTTAAAAAAAATTTTTTACTAAGAGAGTTTCAGCTAAAATAGGTGATTCAGAAGCATGTTTTTGATTCAGTAGAAGTGTGGAACCAATAGCATTCAAATGATGATAGTCAGACTAGACAGCTAAAAACCAATTCTTTGTGTTGAACTAAGACGGAGAATAGTTATTTCTAATAGCAAAACAAAATTCTCTAAAATGCAACTCAGATTGACTAGGTTAATGCAGACCTGTTGTGAAAAGTTTGGGCTTTAATTGTTCCTGTTTAATCCTTTCTATGCCTTTAAAAAACAAAAAAAAAATTTAAAGAGAAGGAAAAGATTCAATGAAGCATTCTGAAAGTGTCAGCTTGATATCTTCCTGTTTATGTTGAAATATTCCTGTGGAACTAAGTAAAATATGAGAAAAAAATTTCATTCTCATAAACTGCACTTTTTCCAAGATGAAAAGATGCTATTTACCAAAGCTACATCTTCCTTCTCTAATGAACAGCCTATTTTTTCAGAATTTTAGATTGGAGGTCAAAGAACAATGCAAATTATTAATAAAGGATTCAATTCTCTGTTCTTCAAGTCAAGCAAAAAAACCTACTGAAATTCTCAGGAGTTTTGGTCTATAAAAGCAAAGTCACAGACTACAAAAGTGAGCCTAAAAATTATCATTTTTATAAATAATTTTTAGGTTCTTTTGATACTCTTGGTGAGCCTACTGCTAGATACCTACTTCTGGTTCCCTCATTCATGAGGATCAGTTTGCTCAAGGGTGAAATCTTGTTTTCAGCAAGACACTTTTCTCTAAAAGACATAGTAGACGTGATTTTGTCAGTTAGAAAAGCTAATTTCACACTTTACAGCAAGTCATAGTTATTCTCACTTAAATGCATGGAGTACGGTGACATCTATAGGAGGCTCCGTGTCTCTACATTTAAGTCAGCTTTTCCGTGCCATCAAGTATACATACATTTATACGCACAAATACCTCAGAGATCACTGTAATAATTTGTGTGAAATATCAGAAAATAAATTAATCATTTTAACTTAGTTTATGTCTCTCCAGAGAGTTAAAAAAAAACTATAATGCATGCTGTAAAATAAATGCTATCAAATGCAGCAGGGAAAGCTGAAGAGAGCAGGAACAATTGCTATGGTAACCATGTTATGGGATTAAAAAAATCATGGAAAGTAGGAAGACAGTGAGAGCAAGAACATGGAACCAAATTTGTAATAGTAAATGAATGTTGTAATCATCACTGAAACTTCTGCATTAAAGACTGTTTACTCCAATAAATAAGAAAGCCACAAACATAAAGCAGAGCACAGCAAATTATCTGACAAACTCACGCACAGACGCCACACTGCTCCTTTCTCTACCTGCTCTGCACAAAGCTGTGCAATGTCCCACTGCAGCAAACAAAGTGTTGGGAGCCAAAGCAGACAATGTCCCAAATGTTCCCCTTCCCAGAAATAGTCTTGTTGGAAATATGAAGGGTAATGTAACCCTCAAACCCCATGGATCAGGACATGCGACTGGGAGACCCTGGCTCATGCAATTGTGAAATAACGCTCCTCCAAACACCAGCTGAATGTCCTTGAGGGTTTCCTTAAGCTAACAGGACTCTTGCACTCGGTGATTTCCTCAAGAATATTTTGTCCAATTGTCAATTAATTTATTTTGTATTTTTACTTGTGGAATTGAATGTGGAAAATAATCTCAGTTCCCTTTTAGTTTTAGGATAAAGATGCAGATATTTTTATTCTGCTTAAATAAGATAATCATGTTTACCCCTGAGGAATTCTTTTATTTCTGATTATGTCTTCATCTTTAGTTAACTTCTTTCAGTTTGCAAATTTAGGTGGATTGGTTCCAAATAGCTCTAAATGACTGCAGAAATATTCCATAATAATTCTTTGTTCTGATCGTGAAAATTAATCTTGATGTAAAAAGAAAACCATTGACAAAAGTTTTTAACATCTTTATAAAAATCTTTCATCATAGAAAGATAAGACATAACAGTTTTCAGGGTTTTTTTTAAAATAAACTGTGGTAAAAAAAAATATAAATTATAGTTAAGCACTGTTAAAAAAAACCCCACAAAAATAAACAATGAAGCCCAAAAAATTCCTTTGGTCTTAAAATTTTATCCAGCACTTCAGCACTCCATCTCCAAAGCAGGAGTAGAACTAGGACACAACTTATTCCTCTAAAAGTAAGAACCTCCACATCTCCTGGTATTTGGTGTCCAGCTATCTCACTCTTCTGTTATGCCTTTGAAGAACGTTGCAGTAAGAGTACTTGAGTAAGTCTCACGACTTCAAATATGAATAATTTTTTTTCAGTTCTTCCTATTCAAATGAAGCCCTAGCTATATTTTCACTAATTTTCTACTCCTTTTCATTTTGGAGCTTCCCAGATTTCTACCCAAATGATTACTCAAAGCCCTGTATTCATCTTACATTTTCTGATACACAAAATGACGTCCTTTAGACCACTGCAAAATTCCCTGTCTATCATAACTCCCCTCCAAACACACTTCATATATGAGGTACATCACTGTCATTTCTGTCATACTCTGGCATCTCTTAAACTACTATTCCTACCTTCCCCCTTCAGAGGTCGGTGCTAAATAGAACATGGGTGTGTGAGGGCAGCAGAGAAGAAAGATAATAAACATAATAAATGTAACAAAAAAGGGTTGAGATATCTACAAGCCAGAAATCAATGTGAAAGGGTGAAACCTAGTGGAAAATCTCAAGGACATTTCCTTTTGATGGAGGCACTCCTTCTTTTACTGGACTAGTAGATTTTGTAAAATCAAAATTTAAGTAGGCTTTGTTCTCATTTAATACCAATTAATAAAGTGGTAAAAACCTGTATTTCCCATCTCAGAGAAATTCAACATTTCTCTCAGGCTTGAAATTAAAATCTTCTTACATTTCCCCTCTTAAAGAAAAAACTCCCACAATCTACAAAACAACTCAATTTAAAAAATCCATTTCAGTTAATTTGAAAACTTTTTTACTTTTAATTTTTTCTTTCAAAAATTCCACCTGACACTCTGTTTTCAAGTTCCCTTGGTTGACAGCTTAAAAGAAAGAAAGACACTGTGGGGATTGGAACTCCCAGCAATGACTGAGTGGATTCTGAGTGGTTGCTGCTTATTTTCTACCAAAGGTTTCAAAGGAAGCTGACACAAGCTTGATTTAATCAAGTCAGTGTGCTCTGACAGAAGAATCTTCTGTGATACACCCTGACATGCCAGGGAAATGCTGTCTCACTAAAATTACTGTCACATGGGTCCTCAGCTGGTTGAAAAAGCTTCAATCAAAATGTTATCTTCACTGCATCTACCCTGTCTCTACCACTGCAAGGTATCCTTACAAACATCACTCAGCAAATACTCACTGAAGGAAACACTAACAGGACAGGCTTGGAGGATGTAACTAGAATGAAAGATCACACTGATAAATTGAAGAAATTTTTTGAAATGCATAAGATAATTCAGCAAAGATTGATGTAAAATGCTGTAGTGAAGAAATATAAATGGGATGACTGCAGCAGAACACAAGATGAATAGAAAATCCAGAAAGAAAATGCCATTTGGAGAAAGATTAGCCAGACTGTGAGAAATAAGACAGAGTAGGTGATTATTCAAATCTATTCAGCTTTGGGAGGTCATAAGTGGAATCTTGTGCTCAGTTTTGGACACTACACTTGAAGGAAAATATAAGGAGGGTAGAGAAAATCCACAAGAAAACAGTAAAAATAGGTTGTTTAGAGGAATGGCTGAAAGGATTAGCTTTGGTTATTCAAAGGGAGATGTGATGGAAGGGCATGTAACAACCACCTCCAGGTAAACAAATTACTGTTAAGGTGAGGATGATGGCTTAATGGGATTAATTTGCAGATATATTATTGTGCAACAAACAATAAGTTATACTTACACAGAGATGAGCAAGCTGTTTTTGATATCCTAGTTAAAGGAGGTGTACAAAAATGTTAGAAAATTATCTGTGAGCCATGATCCACAAGTATCCTAGTCCATCTCAAGAGGAGTATTAGATTAGCTAACATCTCCAGTTTACTTTAAATGAAATTTCTTTGATTTTTGTGAATATTTCCAGCACACTATATTGCTGCTGGCTATTGCATGTTATATTACATGTAATGAATTGCATTTGTGTAGCAAGAGAAGCAACAATCTCTATATAACTGCATCTCACTGAGCAGCTAGACCTGTTCAAGCAAAAAGCTCCATCATTAGTTCTCCTGACTGCAGTAAAACGCATGTTTGCTAAATGAACAAGAGCCGAACATTCTGGCCATAAGTCTGTACCAGGTTGGTTTTCTTTTCTTTTTGAGTCTGTGCTTCAAGCAGTACTAACTCATGAGACAAGAAATGAACTAATAATAGACAAAAACATTTTTGTTCTGAAAAAGATCTCAGCATGTATGGAAATGCTTTGTTAGGCTACATAGACTGCTGCTCTTTTAACATTGTCTAATTAGTAGACAAAAATGCTTTGGAGATCACTTAAAATTAATTTAATATCTTTCAGCTTACATCCATATTCAAACTCTGGAACTGTTCATAAAACAAGTCTATCTAACTTATCACAAAAAGGGGGTGTTTTAGCTTCTGCTTTACTGGAGTCATTGCATTACCCCAGGGAAGTCAAAGAAAGCAAGTGGGAGTGGAGTGGAATGTACCTTGTATCAACAACCAAATCCCCATGTTTGCTATTTAAATATGTTCCAAATCCTCAGACATCCGATTTTCTTTGGTCCATTATGCATGTTAGCCTTTTTCTCAGCAAAATTATTTTTCACCCTGCATCTTTACCCTGTTGAGATTTTTGGAAGACTTTATTTAAAAGGAAGAAGAAAAACTAAATTCTAATACACAAACGAAAGAGGCACTGCAAGAAACATATAAAGGTATATAATTTTCTGCTACAAGATAAAATTAAAAAAAAACACATGACATGCAACTGTTTTAAGGCTCTTGTTATTAAAAGGAAATGCAACTAAATCCCACAGCAGTAAGTACCATGTGAGTGGTAGTTGCTATGGTAACTTATTAAGCAGCAAAAAACCTAAAAGAAATACACTTTGTTGGTACATAAGTTAAGGATGCCTCAGGGCAGCCTAAAGAACATCAATAGGCCAGCAAAAAGTATTTAAAATACTAAAAACAGGTGAAATATGATTGTATCAAAACACAAATATCTTAGATTAACATTTTTAAATAAGAGAAAAGGGAATAAGATAGAGCCACTGACTAGGCCACTGCAGGTTTCAGGTATTACGAAAGAAATCTGTGTTTAAGTCTCTTTAAAAGAGTTTGAGAATGAACAAACTACAATATCTTGCTTTTCCCTGAAGCTAAACTGGCATTTAGGTACCAGTAAAGTGGAATTGAATTTCTTGTTACACGGCCTTATTAAACCACCATGACTTTTCACGTCCAGCCTCCATCCCTCAGGTCTCCCACCCCAAAATCCTCACTGACAAATTTGTCAAGAAAGAACTCTTAGCTACCACAAAAAAAAGACCCCAGAGAAATTTTATCATTGCCTATTATACCTGCAGAAGATACATATGTATTATTAAAGTAGCCAGCCACTGGATGTCATTGTTATTCCACAGAAACCTAATGAAGAAAAATCTCTTTAACTGCAAAAGTCTTTCAAGCCATCAAAAAAGAGAGGTAACACACAACCTAGCTTCAAGGATGTACTGTTCAAGTTAGTTGTAGCATCCTGCTTCCTAAACACAGTTTAACTATTTTTAAATGGATGAATAAGCCGTGTGTCCTATATATGGGATTTAAAATAGCTGGCTAAACATCACATGAAACAGTACAGTCAGTTGGTCCTGTATATTATTTGCATGTCAGAGCCTCATCACTTTATTTTATAAAGCATTCTGCTTTGATTTCGACTTGACACGTTGGGAAGCATATATATCTGCTGCAGAGAATTTCTGCCCTATTTTGGGATGCAGGAAAGGACAATTCCTGCCCTTGCATGAAGCTGTTGGCTTGCTTTGACTGCTACATTTCTATCTGTATGCCCAAGACTGAGAATACATATTTGTCACCCCATTTGGAGAAAGGATTCTCAGCACATTAGTTGGAATTGCTCATTATTTAACTCCTATATCCCTTCTTTCAGAGTGTGAATGAAAACTGCAGTTCTATATTCGTATGGCTCTGTGTAGACCTGGTTTCCATCCCTGTCCTGCACCGTCAGTGCTTGGCAGCAAATGGCTTTTTGCACTACAAGAAGGATTGAATACTCCTTGCCCTGATGAACACAGATCCAGCCAGCTTGATTTCTGCACCATTCTCCACCACTACCAGGTTAAGTCTGTTCAAGGCGCACGTGACTCAGGGTATTATCAAAGACAGACACAGAACCATGCAGGTGAAGAGAGCTCTGTGAATCAGTGCTTGCTCCAGTGACTGGTTAGTACCAGAGACTAGTTCCCACCTTATGACAGCTCCAGTTACAACATCCCACACTATAGCTTGCAGCCGTGCATTGCACTGAAGAGGCACCTGTAAGTCCCATGAGTTACAGGACTGCTGCCAGACTGGCTCCTATTAAACCGGAGCCTATTTGCAACCTGTACCTCGTTGCCTAGCCTGATTCTGTCACCTTGTCCAACACTGACACTGGTCTCAGTGCCATGCTGTCCTACTTAGAGTTGCACGTGTGCTCAAATTATTGAGAGATGGACTGAAATGAAAAGCAAGTTATGGCTGGAATGAGTAAGCCCTTACTCTTCTTTTCAAGTTCCTGTATAGGATCTTTAGGTTCAACTCAGGACTTTGTTTCTCATTGCACTTAGAAGCTGGTATTAAGGATCTGCTTCCTGATCCTCTTCTGTACAAGTAGATCCATCCTTGAGATGGATGAGAGGGGATGTAAGGAATCACTAGGTCAGAAAGCAGGTACCCTCTTCAGTTGTTTATCTTGTAACTAAGCAGTTGCTACCAGATTTCTGCAACTGGGGATGTAAACTCCCACAGTAGTTGCACAGAGTGGTCCATTAATCCTTGGCTTTTTTCCTTGCTCACCCCAGTACTCAGAAGGGTAGCTTAGAGACAGATGTGAAAACTGGGAAGTTTTTCAGCTTCCTATTTTAGAAAGCGGTGTTTTGCACTGTGGGCACTCAGATCTTTTCAGTCTTTCTCACAGCCCCAGGCAACACCACAAGAAACTCGCTGGGTGGTTAAGTAATTTGGTTTACTAGGGCTTGCATCTCAGCTAGATCTAACAGACATATGTTCAGTTAAGCCCACTCCAATTTTCCTGCAATAAAAGTAGGCTTGTATAGGAGAAAATGAGTCTGAAGGCTAGGATGCATTTGGAAGTTGGCAGAAAAGGGTTGATTTCAGTAAGTTCGTACTCAGCTCCATGAATAAATATAGGAGATAAAGACAGATTTCATGCCTGATAGATAAAAGGTTAAAGAACTAGTTTCTCAGAAATCAGCAGGAAAAATCTATATCAGAAAAATAAGAACACACATTATGTTCTCATATCCACATAGATGAGCCATGGCTGACCCAATCCTAGTAATTCAACCAAATTTGGGGGATATGATTCACCTGAAATCACACCCAAAAATTAGTATATCAGTGAGTTCCTTTCTAGTGACTTAGGTTCTAGGATCCAGGGAAAGCACAGCAAGTTAGCTGCCCTGTAGAACTCAACAACAAGTTACCCTCCAGTCACTTCTCATGCTAATAAGTAGCATTTACCTTTGCACTCATATATCAGCTTTGTGTGTGTGTGTGTGCACACTGGAACTTCTGTTTTCACTATTCTTACTTACTGCCACTACAGGCCTGACCTGCAATCTGCAATATGTGAGAAAAAGGCTTTGTTTCCCCTGATATGCATCCAGGGGGATGCCTGAAAAACAAATAAATTGCTTGATATATCCTAGGTAATTGGCACTGAAAGGACCTGTCTTTAGCTTCTCTTTCAATTAATAGTAAACAGCACCTCAGGGAATTTCAAGTACCATTGGAAAAAACAAATAAACAAAAAACAAAAAAAAACCCTTTAGCACTGAAAATCGTTCAAAAAATGAGCAGTAAGGTGTTATTATATGAGCTGCTTCCGGAAGGAGAGTAAGGATCTGCTCGAATGACTTTTAAGGCCTTTAGTTTTAGCAGCATTTTCCCCCTCTGAATCTACAGGCTTCATAAAGAAACAAGAACTTGAATTTATGTTATCTCAAAACAGTTCCTCCCTAAAAATACATGGGTCATTACATTAAACAATACAGTGTACTCTGAGACTTCAAGCTTACAGTCAGGTTTGCCATTCAGAAGTAACAGGCCACTCCTGACACATGTAATGAAATCTTGGTACTCTATCACATCATCATCTGGTGTTTTAACTAGTAATTTAGGATATCAGAGTGATGGGATATCCTGGCCATTAAATTAAGTCCTTTCTACTGGAGGCCACCATACCATATAATGACCTTTAGAAGACCACAGATCTTAATTTTAAAATAATTTTCTGGTTTTTTTCCCCACTACTGATAATGCATAGCTACATACCACACTTTGACTTCTTATTCTCTTCTAGGGAAGTTCGTCTTCTAATTTCTAGTTTACATGTATGTTCTATATCCATACTTACTCCCTGGAGCTCATACAGAAATACAGCATTTACCCAAACTGCAAAGTGACTAAAATCCTGATGCTAAGTACTACAGTTAAGCAGGAGCAGCAGTGAATTGCTGCAGTTATTAGAAGAAGTGTTCATAACTATGTGATAAGTATCTATATGACTGGATGAAAACATTCATGCAGTAGATGTTCTCAACTCATACACTCAAATTCCAGGGCCAGTTGCAGTTTTGGTAGTGACTTGCCTGGGCTATTTTGAACTAGTTTCTCATTTCTTTTTACCTCAGTTCTCTACCTGTGAATAAGCAACAGAGTTTGATATTTATTTTCCTTCTACATCTTGTGATTTCTCAGGGATATTTCTACTGGTTCAAGACACACAAGCAGTTAAGGGCTGAACAAACCAGAAGCCTCTGTCACACAAGTAACAGATAGCCTACTCTAGTCACAGGAGGTGGATTCAGATTTCCCAACTCAGCAGATTTTCCTCCACCTTTACATATATCCTTTCTAGGTGACCTAGAGCATAGGTCTGTGTTTGCCAGTGAGGATGTCTCCTGAATGTCGCACTTTGGAGACATCAAAACCACTTCTCATACCACAGTGGAGGAAGGAGGAGATGGCAATGGACAGCCTCAAGTTTACCCATGCTATGACCAATCACCCCATGGAAGAGATGTGCACAGAGAGAGTGACCAGGAGAGAGGCTGCAGTCCCTCTCAAAAGTTGCTGCTTGAATTAGCACTGCTTGCTTTAACAGTGCAGTGTCTGGAGCTCTTTAGGCTGATTTCATAGGTAACAATGAAGTAATGCTCTTTTGAAACTGGGCAGTGGCACTCTAGAAAGACAGTTCCATATGAAGACCCTAAAATAGCACATAGTAAAGTGTAATAACAATTATTCTCTACTCTCTAGCACCCTTCCCTGCCACACACACACACGTGTGGTTTGGCATTGACAGTGGCTGGTGGTTTGTATGTGATGCCTTCACACTTGACTGCAGGAGAACCTACTACCTAATTTGCACTAGAAACTGTAAAACTGGATGTTATCTTTCTTCCAAGGAATCTATATGATTTATGAGCACCAATTGTCAATAGGCTCATATCGTTATATCACATAGATGACTTTGGAAATGTCACTTTCTATGACTATTATAATAATATTTTATCCTGAACAAGGCAATTATATATTATTAATACTTAATTAGTTTAATTTGTTTAAATGCAATAGATTTAATTTTTCAGCAAACGTGGTTAGGCTTAAAGAAGTAATCCCGTTCCTCCAATAGCTTGGAGGTACTTTTGCCTTCTGATATTTAATGTAATTCTTAAATCTAGAAATTTGTCAGGTTTTCTAAGGGTGCAAACCACCATCTAAATTAGAAGTGTTACTACTTGTGGCGGGCCTGGGGCAAAATGGTCAGTGTAAAAGTGCTGAAAAATACCCACGTATACTCAGTCAGAGCCTGTAGAAAACTGCCCTGTGGAGTTTCCTAAATAACGCTGCTATTGTTAGATTTCCACATCCGCGCTAGTGATGGGCCGAAGCATTAAAGACACAACGTACACTCGCAAATAACAGCTTCTGGCTTTTCCAAAGCTGTTGCCGCCTTCCCGCAGTGCCACTAGATGGCATCAAATATCCTTTATTCTGTGCCAGAGCTGTTTACACCTCGTGTGTAGTGCTGGGCCGTGGTACTTCTGGCCGTAGCGACCGGTTCAGATTAAGGTTTCTAGATAGCTGATTTTAATACAACATTTTCTCGTGTTGGTTACAAATATTACCGTGTAAGTGGAAAAGAAAAAAAAAAGGTGCAGAGGGTACCAACAAAAACAAAAAACACCCAAACAACAAAACAAAACCAAACCAACACAAAAACCCCCCAAACCCCACCATAGCCGATTAAATCACTAGAGGTGCAGGAACTTATAACAACAAAAGTAAGCACAAATGTTTGGGAAAATCTCAAATGCATATATTTAATTTTAAATAAACAAATATTCTTGTGAAATTAATATTTTCTGTCATTAGGAAGAGGGTATATCTACACTGAGGAATGGACCTTTAAATGTCCCTTCCTAAGCTATTCTGTGACTCTGTGACTGTGTGCTAAGGATAACACAAGCTCCCTTTGACCATGTTAGTTTGCAAGCAGCAGAGCATCACCACTGTGCCATCATTCCTAACACAGCCTTCAGGCTTGTGCCTTCAGATTAACTTGTTTGAAACAGGGCACTACACCCTGGGAATCTATGTATTAGATAAACTGGAAGAATTGTTCCAAATGATCTGGGGAGCAACTGGTGACTTTAACCACTCGCATAAGTGGTGGAGCCAACTATTCTTGAAAATTGGTAAGTTTGAACAAAAGTGTATTCTTCAAACCTCAGAGAGCAGTTGCAGAGACAGCTTGAGGCCCGCAGTGCTCTCTAGACTTCAGGAGGGCTCAGCGCTCCCGAGGATCCTGTGTGAACACGTCTGAATTTGTCTGGAGAGGAGCCATTCTTGCAAACACCTGATCAAAGATGACCTGAGTGGGGCTGTATAGCCTATGTGAGGGAACCTCTGCACCTTGGTAGGGTTAATCCATTCTACAGTATCCAACCTGGAAATTTTGCCCACAGATTATGTAGAGTTGACTCCATCTGAACACAAGTTCCTACTCTTATTATTTTGATAAAAATTCCCTTGCCTTCTCTATTTAATCTGGAGAGATGTAACTCTTACCATGAAAAGACTGAAGTGCCTCCCTAAACACAATTGTTTATAAAAATATTTTATTTTTCTGTGTTCTCTTTTAGTTGTGAAAGAAATAGCTTAACTACTTTACAAAGCTTGATTCCACTACAGACTGTACCTATTAGGTTAACTGAGAGCATGAGCTGATTTGAAGACACCCTTTCAAGCGGCCAACTAAAGAGTTTTGTCACATGCAAATGCAAGTCTCAACTGCAGGAGGACTCAGGGATTAAGAAGGTGAGAAGAATCACTTCTCTTGTTCCCTATTCCTATTTCGTTCTGACTGTGGACAGAATCGGGATTGTGACAAAATAGAATTGCCACGGGACATTTCCCCACAAAGTCTCCTAATACCAAAGCGTGCCTAAGTGACAATTGCACTTATGCTACCTCTTATCATCCCACTATTAAAGGAAACTCTTCCTGTGAGTTTGTTCTTAAACCATTCCTCTCCTAGTTGCTATGATTTATTGCTGCTCCTTGGAAAACCTGTAGTAACCTCCTGTTTTCATTTTATCTTGAAAGTGTTTTGCATGATAGCATATCAAACAGATACTGCCACTCTCCTAAGACTGCAAAACTAATATACTAAAGAAAATTTAAAGGTCAGTGGATCTGAAGATATCTAGCATCATGTTTAACCCTTATCTACCATTATTCCCCAGCATAAAAGGTAACATTTAGCTATTTCCAGTCACTAGGGAAGAAAGTAGTATTTCTAGAATAGGGAATTAAAAATTGTCTTCCTTATTCAACTTTAGAATACTTACCAGAATGAACAGGCAACCTTCGTTCTCTGGCTTATTGTCCAGAAAAAGGTTGTCAAGATAATGTTATATATAGATGTACAAACATTTTTTTTTTTAATTGCCTTATTTCAGCCAATGTATATGATGAGTACATGGCCTGGAAACACTCACTTTCACCCTTAAAATCTTATCATTCTTTCAAGTACCTGGTACTTAAGAAAATGTGTCTTCCCTCTCTTGACATCCATCTATTCCTCCATAATTCTTGTTCAGCTGACTTGCACTTAGTATCCTGCTCCATTTGCAGAATTTATACTTTTTCTTGGCCTCATTAATTTATTTACTTTTGCACATCATGTGGAAGTTGAGTTCTGAGTTTAGCAGTCCCAACTTCAGATTTTTTTAACGCATTTCCCTTGTATGTTCTCTTTTAAATATCTGTCCTTCTTTGCCTTAGGTCCTCTGAGTAAGCTCTTGTGGCATCTTTTATCTTTTCACAGTTACAAATGACTTTGTTTGACTGCTTGCTTGAAAACTACGCATAGCATGAGTGCACACACACACAAAAACAAAGTAGTCACAGAAAAGTGCCAGAGGAAAAACATATCACAAGTCATAGAATTGCACGAAAAAGCAGGTATCAGCAAAGAAGCTAAGGTTTAATTAGACATCATTTCAAACCCACATCTTGTCTCTGTGCAGCACTGAATGTAGAAACAACTTGGAGTTCCAACTGGGTTTTAACTTCTTCCTGTAAACAGCCAAATGCAAAACCAAGATGATGTTTGATGTATTCCTTTTTTTTCCTTTTCACCTTTGATCTTGCTCTTCATTTCAGAGTTTTGACTAAAGAAAGGAACATTGAGCCACAAAAATCTGTGTCCCAACAATTATTAGGTTAATGTGTTTTGGTTTTCACTTTGTGAAAAGTCTCCTCCATAAATCCTTGAGAATACAAGGACTGAGGGTCTGTGTCACCTATTCAAGACACATGGTTAATGAAATAATAATATGAAGGCTCCTCCTCCTTGAGAGCACCCATAAAATACAGCCTTTCTGCTTCATGTTATGCTCTTTGCTTCAGTTTCAGCTCTAGCTGTAAAACATACATTATTTCCTCTCATCTTTCCCAGTATATCTTCTGCCTTCAATGAACTAAAGACTTGCTGACATTTGCTGTCACGAGTACAGCACCAAGTACACTGATGATCTCAGCTGTGGCCTACAGTTCAAATAATAATAGTAGTAGCTATGACAGTGTTAGCATATGACCAAGAACAAAGACATCTCACAAAACCACAAGCCAAATTGGGGGAACATGCCAAAGAACAGTAAACTCTAACTCAGAAAGAGACAATTCATAATTCACTTTGTCATTCAAATATTTCCAAAAATTAATGATGTTTGCCAAACATATGTCTAGCATTTCCCTAAGATAGCAAGCTGATGTACAGTAGGAATTCAAATGAGTCATATGCTATGATGTGACTGCTTAACATGGCTTATTAAATCAGCTTTCCAAAGTGTCCAGTACAATGACTATCAAATATCAAAGCATAGGAAACAGGGTCCTATTTTTTTCATTGGTATGTGCACAAGCAGAAAGTAAATTGATTTGAATTGATGCAACTCACCTAAGACTTATCTCTTACACAATCTCTGCTGAGAATACCATAAAGTGCAGCACTCTGTTCAGTAATACTTCATGGCTATGACAAACTACAGAGCAGTTACCAGAGTTCAGTAAAGAGGTAGAACCTTCAGAAATAAAACCAAAAGAAGAAGCTCTCAGGAGAGAGCACTTTAATCTCTATATCAGATTTTTCAGCAGGTGGGCTGAAAGGATCCTGGTGATTTTGACAATAGAATCAGAAAAAGGGCCACTTACTGCCTCATAGACTTTGAAGTTCCTTTGGACTTTTAATTAAGCAAATATAAAACAAGTCAGTAGTAAATGTTCTCATTCAATTTGCATCTATTCATTGAAGCATTTATGTCCTTTGTAACCTTAGTGCTAGTACAGACTGCAAATATTTGTGAGTTTTGTTTTATTTTTAGGTTAGGGAACTATTGTAATTCAATTTTATAGTTAAGAGTGACATTCAGAGGCTGAATACATTTGCACAAGCATGTAACCCATTTCTCTCTAGACCATATATTAGTTTTCAATAATTTTGAATACACAAACAAAAAGATAAGATATGGTAAACTGTAAGCCCTCCTAGGAACATCTAGAACAAGTAAGCGTAATGACCCAGATAGAGGATATAAAAAGAAAATTTGGTCTTGTGCAGATTGCACCTTGGCATAACTGTATCAGACCAAAACTTAAGTTGACAATTTTGAACAGCAGGTCGATACGGCACAAAGAAGAAAACCATGAAAAAAACCTAAACAAAACAGTGGCAATACCAAACAACCTTTGCACATCCCTGTTAACATGTACAGAAATAGAATAAAGTGAGAATGGCTCCACAGTTAAGCTGAAGTCTGCTGCAACTCTTTTTAAAGTCAAAGTCCCAGATAACTTGATAAAGCCCGTTTTGGGTCAAGTTGTGTTCTTAATATAAGTCATATAAATTGCCTTAAATAAGGCTTTCTCAGCCCACAATTACACAATTCTTAGGTATCTTCCATTAGTCTTCTGACCTTGATTCCTAGAATACTTTTTCTGGGATCAGAATGAACCCAGAGCACTGTCTATTGGGTCCTTCAAACAACAAATACAAACCTCTAACCAAGAAATACACATAAAAACCAGGAGAGCTTCATTTGCAAAGCAATGCACAGACATGGGAACATACATATCTTGGTCAGAAGAATCGAAAATTAGAAAATCCCTACATGTGCAAGCATATACTCTGCAAAATCAGATCTTTTCTCCTGTTCATTTGGATTAGGTAGAATCTTGCTGCCCCAATAGTTGGGGGTGAGAACACATCCCAGAGAAGACAGAGCCAGGTAGCTTTCTGGAGAATCAAGACGAAATCTCAAGGAAACAACCCAGTGATGATAGTTGGATTGGTTAGATGACTGGACAGTTCTTTCACATCCTGGGTTTTATGGTACAAAGTAGTTAATTACATATATTTAAGACTACCTCAGATTGTATTTAAAATTTTACCCGTCATGGAAGTGGGGACACAGCGAGAAGTATGAGCTAACACAGGCATGTCTCCTGTGGCTCTGCCATTTGAAAAGCTCACTTCTTCAGAATAAAACACTGTTCACCCCACACAGGTGAAAAGTATCTAACAAGATGTTTTTGACACAATTATTTCCTATAGTTTTGGTCAGCTTTATTTTTTTCTTCTCTTTCTATTTTTTGTAATTTGCATCAAAATTGTGCATTTTTCTCTATGAACATTGTAACATTTTGAGAGATTTATATAGAAGCTCAACAAGAAAAATGCCAGGCAAAATTTTACTTGTTACATTTATCAATAGTATTTCATAACATTTTCACAGCTATTTCTCCTTGAACCAATAACCATTAATGCAGTACCATTATTCAGATAATAACATTAGGAGGGATTTCTCTATTGCTAAAGCAAAATATGAATAATTTTTGTCTTGAGCAATATATGCAAAGAAGCTATAAAATAAGTCAGTCCAAAGTCGCAGTAATAAATCTCTTGAAAATCTTGATATTAAAGTACAGCTAACCATGGAGCAGAGAAAACCTAACAGATTTGCACTATTTCCAATAACAATGCCCTGAAATGTGTTAATTAATAACATAAATTTGATTCCAGACAGCAGTCATATTCTTTGGAAAAGAGAGGTAGATTAAATTCTGAAAGAGGAAAAGGCAGGAATCACCTGAAATAGCTTTCCAGAAACGTACATCCGTTGAAAAATAAGAACACTTTGGCTGAGCAAATTCTTGGATAATGACTATACATAGTATGGGGGAAAGAGGGGCCAGAGAGCTAATGTACAATGATATCTATTTATATTGTCCCTTCCCTCTTTGTGCAAATGTTCAGGAGGGAGAAATGGAAAAGGGAGAAAATAGAAGGGGAGGTCACACAGACGACCTGAGTTTAATACACCAGATCAAGGAATCAAATATTTTCAAGCTACGGATAAATAAAATGAGGCTTGGCATTATTTGGTTGCTTGAGACACAGCTGAGAGCTGGATCTCTACAGCTCAGGCAAGCCCTGCCAAGGTTTGCCTGAGGAGTAGGAAATCAGAGATAACTCCAGGTACCTTCAAGCTTCATCAGACTCCTACTGTCCCCCCAGGGAGAATGGAAAACAACAGATACTGCTCTGCAAAGAGAAAACATTTCAAGAAATAACATTCTGAGGTGGAAATTCACTACCAGCTGGGAGCAAGAAATGAGCAAAGAGCAAAGGAGAAAACGTGGTTTCAAATAGCATGTGTCTGAAAATAGAGCAAATGTGTGCAAGAACAACGAGCTTTCTGTGAGTTGTGTTGGAAGCACAGCCCAGGGCCAGTGCATCTCCACTCATATCTGGGCAGCTGGCCAGAGACTATAGAAATGACTTTCCTCCCATTATTTTCTCATTTTCATTAAACTGCATTTTAAGGCACCACAAAACAAGCCTACTTTCTCTGCGTTTTTCTCAGGCATATACCCTTTGCTCCCAGCATTAGAAAAATCTCTCCTGGCAAATATAGCAGGTCCCCATTAATTATCTCTCTCTCTCCACTTTTGCAGCTTTACTTGTAGGAATACTGCCATGACTATGGACTGTTTGCCAAGAGGCCTTACACATGCTTTTTTCATTATTAGACTACTATAAAATTTAACCATATAAGTCTCCTGTGCTGTACCCTCCCGACAATGCCAACAGCCATTCTAAAATAGACTACTTCAGAGGGTGTAGAGACCAGGCCTTTTTGTAACTCGTTAAACTGAGGTTTATTTTTGCCTTGTTAGTAGATGTGATTCTGCTCCCACTGATGGGCACTTCAACAGCCTCAACTCTTACATGAGCGTTTTAAAAAACATCAGACCTTGTCAGGCTCAGCAGTTACACAAAAATTCATTTAAATAAGTGGGAATTTTGCATGTCAGGGCTACACCAGAGCAAGGGCCAGATTCTACCATTTGGCATTAAAAGACTTTTATTCTAAATTTCTGGGAAAATAATGGTGTGCAAGCATAGCGCTTTCTTTTCATTTTCCCCTCAAATCACAGAGCTTAATTTGTTCTACAAATACAGAACTGCAAGCAAAAAAGAAAAAAAGATCCTGAAAGAGTACTTTTTATCAATAGGCAGCAGAATAATTTGCAGTGGAACATGATACCATTTTCCCCTTGTAAAATGATCTCTTGAAGTAAAAGGAAATTACTTGCTTATCCAGGGGCTCACAGCAGACTGGAAGTATGGAAGCAAACAACATTCAGGTTTTGATCATTTTAGTTAATCCTAATAAGCAATATTTTACTTGCTATTATTAATTTCCCATCAATGGTAAAGAATCTGCCTGGGAAGGACGCAACCTCTTTTTCCAATGTGTGAATACAACACACATGGTAGGGACTCTGGAATTTATTCTCCCAGAGCAGCAAAAGATAGAGTAAATAACAGTGTCCCTAATTCAACTTTCAGGAATGTCAGCCAGAGCAGTCAGGGAAGGGCACCAGCTGCCTGTCCTCTTATTCTGATCTATTGCAGCAGCAAGGCAATAGCATCTGACAGAAAGGGAAAACCCAAAACTCTCACACACGACAGCAAACACCCATCAAGATTAAGACTCAAGCTTTACACCAATTATAAAAACAACAGTTACATTGTAAACAGAACTGATGAAATCAGGAGAAGAGTGATGCTCCACATATGCTTGCTAACAAGTCACTCCTTTATTTTCATTTGTCACTTAATATTTAGGATATACTGTGTTTAACAGCTTTAAAAATATGATTAAGGGTACCATCCTTGGCTAACATGTTTCAAGAAGCTTATGTCTGCAATAAGCCCTCAGTACTGCTTATGCAGGCAGAGCCATAACTACCAGGGAAGAAAAGGAACACAAGCCACTGCCCGTTTAGAAAACCAGCAGTGTATGCACTATCCTGAGCATCACACAGAAGCTGTGCACAGCACCCTTCATTAAACAAAATGTTTTCTGGTGGAATGAAGTAAGAAAAAACTTGCAGAGTTGCTAGTTCACAGTCTTGTTGGAAGTGGTACAAGAACCTGGTAACTTTTATGTTGAAGAGAGAATAAAGAGACCATAACTGCACAAGGGCACAGATACCCTGTGCCCAATCCCTGTGCTCCTCCATCATGCTCACATTGCCTAAGGACTTACAGCCCAGCACAGATGGCCTTACGTGATTGTCTGAATACGCTGATAGAGTCATTCTTTCAATGTCACTGAGATTTATTTTTCTCTCTTAAATCTCTGCAGAAAAGATACCCCCATCTTCATGAAGTTGCCCACAGATTCCCACAAATTCTAGCCCAGCTGAGCAAAGCAGAACATTTCTCAGTCCTGAGGGCTGTGATAAAAAGGTAGCCAAATCCCAGATTTCCTGGAAACCTTTTAGTTATTTCTTCTTCCCAACATGGTTTATCCTTAAAAAACAAGCAAACACCTTTCCAAAAACAAAAGTGGACAGTTGGGAATTTTTTCCCATTCCACCAATTAAATCAACGAATTCCACATTTTCTACCTTAATGTCCTATATTCCTCCTCAAGGAAAGCACCAGTCAAGCTCCACTCCAGTGCCCCCAGTGTTCCTTATGTGAGCATGCTACACCCTGGAAGACTGAGCCAGGACTTTTCCACTGAGAAAAATGAATGCAGCGTTTTACCCATCCTGGTCACAGTGGGATGGAGATGTCCTTGTTACACTAACAGAAAAGGATTGCTGCTGGCTGTCACGCCCCCATAACTCTTTCCCTCCCTTTATATATATTAAAAGAAAAAAAGGGTACTGAAAGACTTCAACAGATATTGTAGGGGACTGCAGAAGCACATGCAGAGTGTTAAAAGGGCAGCAGATTGACAGGAGGAGCAAAGAACAGTCCAGACTCTGCCCCTTGCCTTGGGAGCAGCCAGCAGGGCTGGAGGTGCCATACCCAGAGCCCTTTACTGGGCCACTCTGGCTCCCACACCTGGCAGGGAGGTGACAGCTTCCAACACCTCCCGCTCCCGCGGTCCCTGTCACCTCTCAGCAGCAGCAGAGCCAGCGGGAGCGGCCCACACACAGGGAGGGACGGCGAGGGTCGGGGCCAGCCGTGATGGGCACGTCTGCCCTCGCTGGGTGCTGGCCAGGGGAGTGACACAAATCGTTCCTGTGCTGGAGGCCTGGGACAACAGGACCAGGCTGTGACCTGGTTTTCTCTTTGAGCTTGTAGGAAGACTGTGCCTATCTCAACAGGATGGTCTAACAAACAGCATCACTGATTAAGAATTACTCCCTCAATAATACTTTATAATTCCAAAGCCACATAAATACAGGTAGCAGCCACTACTTACCTGGCTACTCGGGTCCCCGGCAGTAAACAGGTAGATGGGGATTGGACTGAATTCTTCCACTGAATTATGGTGGTATTTCTCAGAAATCAAGACCCTAGTAATCCAATCGGTTCAAATAGTCTGTTTAAATTCTCACTAGAAGAATTACTCAGCTTGGTTATTATCTCACAGTATGCTGCACCATCTTCACAAACAGACACACACATCAAAAATATTTTTCCCTTGTTGATTTATCAGCAACAGATTTAGTTGCATCTAAAAACCAAAAAACAAAACCCAACCCCTCCCCAAAACCAAACCAAAACAAACACCCATCCCCCCCACCAAAAAAATCACCTGTGCAAATTCTGCCACAGTATCTCAAGCAGCACCTTTCCATAAGCATTTAAAGAAAAACAATACTGTTTCCCTTACATCCCTTGAGCCAAATCTGTTGTGTGAGAAGGACCAATAATGTCATTAGGGATAAAAAGTGAGCAGGGTTTGCTCCATGCTCAGTAATAAAAGCTTCTCAAGGAGATGAAATTGGACTCAGTGTAACGTAACAGGAGTGACTGGAAGCCACAGTGGCACTGTGTGGACAGTCTGTACCACACTACTGTGTGAGGACTACAGAGCAGGTAGTCTTGTAGATCTGTTGTAAGATTTTTCTGGAGATGATATTAATGAGCAGTGACTGTCTGGTGCCAGTGTTACTTCAAATTGCTATTTTAATACCGCTCACATCAACAGTAGCACTGACAAAAATAATCAAAATGGCAGTCCATTCAAGTACAAGAAAAGAATACTGTCCTCTCTTGAAAATGAAAAATAAAGCAAGAGAGATGGAATATTGAAAAAGGAGGAAAAATGTTAAAGGAGCAAAGTACTAGTATCATTTGGAGTTAAATCACTATGCACAGTTACAGTCTGACAATCCAAATGTGGACTCCATGTGCAATAGCATGGATACAGTCATTAGAATTATAATTTTTTTAAATTTTTGTATAGCATGAGATAAATGTGTGCCACAACATAGGGAGAGCACTGCCACAAACGAGTTCCTACTGTATATTTTTGGAGAGTAAGGGCTTGATTTTGAGCACAGCATTTATTCAGTACCCCCCTCCCTCCCAATCAGGTTCTCATTATGTTGTCTAAAACCTTGATTCAGCCAAGCACTTCTGTATGTGCTTTGTTGGAATATGTAATTACTTCCCATTAAAGTCAACGGGACTAAGTAGCATGGTTAAGTGCTTTGCTGAATCGGAGCCTAAATGACATCAGCTGTGCCAGTAAGTTACAGGTGCAAAAAAATAAAACCAAACCCAACAACAACAACAAAACCCCCATGTTTTAAAAATTTCACCTTTTTTAAAGCAAACATCCATAATAGGCCCATTTGTGTTTTTGTTGTGGATTTTACTTAGTTGACTGATGATGCTATGCTACTTCCTACATTTCTCTTGCAAACGTTGCCATGCTAGTCTTTGCTGACACTCTAGAAAACAGGGTAATTTTTACAGAAGAGAAAAGTAGAGTACTGAGGTGACAAACATTGCTCTGGTTTGTCAAAAGTGAACAGAGAAATAGAAGGAGAGCACATAGAGTTGCTTGCCCTTGAAATCTTTTAATGTGACATCTTAGACAAAGGTGCATTAGTCTGAAAAAAGACACCAAATGCACACACACAAAAAAAACTCTCCCCACAATAGCCCACAAAAATCTTCCTGAGCCAGCTTAATCAGGAAAAGATTATGCAGGGTTTGCAGCTCTCCTTCACCAGTAATTGGGTTTAAAGACAGCTGCATGCAGCCTGGACAGAAATGAGGAGCATTTAACTGCCCCATCTCAGCCACATACAATTCAGATCTGTCCAAAGTCCTACCAAGCAACTCTTAAAACTGTTCACGTAAATGACTTTCCCAGGGGCAGGTTCACAGTGTCATGATATCTGAAGTAAAGGTACTTTAGACTCACAAATAAGGATTCTCTTACCCAGTGTTCTGGTTAAAATCTTATTTTGTGACTCTCAGCAAGAGGTCTGCCTCCATTTGCAGCAGCAGTTCTGAAGCATAGCAAAAACACTGGCACATTTTAATTGGGGAGAACTCAGATAAAAATGTGTGTGTAACTGGGAAAATGTATTACTAACTGCACCTGAAAGACTTTGAGAAGCCGTGGGGAAAATACATAAAAGACAAAAATTCATACAAATTCATCATTTGTAACTGTCATCAAAAACAGGTTTTACTTTGCTCTGTTTTGATCCCTGATGCTGTGAACACAGCCTCAGTATCTGAATACCTAGATGCCATATTCAGGAGTCTAACATGGAAAATCTTATCTATGAGGAAGCAACGTCATGAGTTCCACATGACACGAAACTGATGGATGCATCCACATCACAGAGGTGACACAGGGGACACACTGAAACACAAAGGAGTGGATCAATGGGATCAAAATGACATGTTTCAAAGTGGACAAATAGCTCTTGGCAAATAGCCAGTAGTGGCATAACAATAGGAATGTCTATAAGAAATCATCTATCACCCCAAAATTTCAGTCACAAGCCACATAGGCACAAGACAGACATAAGAGATGCCATGGGAATGAGTATCTTAATACCCAACCAAACACAGAAGTAATATTACAACAGAGTTTAACCTTTAATCACTGTTTCCAGACCAAAATAGGTAAAGTGACTTCTTGAAAAAAGCCTCCAGTTGAAGAATTGAGCATATATTTGATTATTTATTCTATTTCTTTAGATTTTAAAATGTGTTTCTCCAAAGATCTAGGGAAAATATGCAGATCATTTAAAATTACACACAAAATTCCAGCTAAACCAATGGTCAAAATAAAAAACCTTCCCAGAACCCTGACCCTAACCCTTCTCAGAAAAGAATCCCACCTTTTGAACCCAGTAACCATCACTCAGTCTGTTTCCTAAGAAAAAGCTTGGGAAAATAGTTGGGTTCTTCCACTACCAACTAAGACGTTAGCAATTGGCCCACGTCTAACATCTAAGACCATGACAAGCACTGACAAAAATTATTCCTGACACTCAACTTTCCCTTCTCATCCTCTCTCCGGTATTTCTGCTTTATATGCAAGTTTATTTTAACAAATGATTTTTATCAGCTGTTTATCCTCACCCCTTGGTACACTTTGGGACCTCTAAAATATGTCCCTGGAGGCAAGATGACCACCATGCTTTTTCCATCTCTACTTCTTCCCTTTTTTTTCCAATTCTTTTGTCCCCAGAGATGGTCACTCCACACAATGAACTAAAGAGAAGTACTGAATATCACAGTGTTTCTCAAAGCAGTAATTGAAATTGCTCGGTTTCCTTTCAGCTTCTACTGTGCCCATTTTGTAGATGCACAGAGACAGAATAAGAGTCAGACAGAAATAGAGTCAGCAGAAGAACTGGGAACATAATGCAGATCTCATTTCCCTTCCCCTTGGTTGAGGAGTTGAACTAAACAATAGGGACAGTCTATTTCAGCCTATTTTCAGGTACAGTATCTCCAAGAGCTATTTTCATACCAAAGGTAAAACCAGGACTATAAATCTCAAGAATTTTTTTTTTTCTCCTTCAGTCAGTGGAAAGAGACAGAAACACTTAAGTCATAACACATTAAAATGAAGGGGGAGGGTCAGCTTCCTCTCTGTGCTGAGCAGCAGAACATTGCTGTCATGCTCAGATGAGCTATCATGCTTTCTGATGACAAGTTGCAGATAATTAGAAAAAGAACCCTATAACTGAATGTTATAATCCTGTTATTAATTTATAATTCATAATCTGTACCTTATTGAACGGAACAGCCATGCTGTAAATTTAAAACACATTGCATGATAGTCTGCTCTTTACAAAACTTCATTTGTAATGGGATCTGCAGTTCTTAGCTATAATAATTTATAATAACCATCACTAAATATTACACATAATTGATGCTATTTGCTGTGTGTAAAACAGGAGTCAGAAAAGTAATACTTTAGGCCAGAATCAGTCACATTTTTCCCAGAAAATGATTTATGCTTTACACAAGCCTGATAGGGGTAGAGAAATACTAAAAGAATTTCATCATAAAAGGCAGCAGGCAGGTCTGTGCAATGAAGGAAGCCTTAACTTACTGCAGACAGCAGTTCACGGTCTGTGCATTGCCTTGAGGACAGAAAACTAATTCAAGACTTCCCTATTCTCATCTCTAAAGTTAGATCTTTTTCCACCCTATCTACAGATTTACTGAAGCAAATTACCAGCTGGTTATTTTCACTTTTACATCTTTAGTATGCCCTTACTGATGATGCTTTTGATTTCACTAGAAGTTTGATTTTTTCTAGAATGCAGGTTCTACCACCTAAGAACAAATGCTAATGTCTCCCACTTGGTCTTAATGTATTATAACAAGTGAAATTAATTTTGTTTTGATTTATCAGCAAATAAATAATAGACCTGCAAGTGGGAACAGTAGCCCTCAAGCCAGTCAACAGACCAACCAACAAATTATGGGATTCACAGTCAAATATTCTAAAGAAGTTGTTGGTTTGGGGACGCAGACAATGCAAAACAAGAGTTGTAATTATGTTTCTTTCCTTATACCAACTGCATGTCAGAATTGTTAGCTTAGACACTTTAAACCATTTTCCAATATTATTCAGATCATAGTGATAATAACAAGTTTGTGTGCTGCTATAGGAGAGCCCAATGATCATTAGAAGGGTGTTCTTCAATACCCAGAATTTATTGCACAGATGAAAAAAAAGAAAATAAATGTTTCACCCCAAAGTCAAATGAAAAGTCTTGGCAATCTGACTCAGGGAGTCCATAGAGATGAGCATATTTCCATGTAAACAGGACACATATCATTTTCATATTCAAAATTACTGGCATGCATCTTTCAAGGACAAAACAAACAAAAACATGCAACTACATGAGATATGTCACAAAAAGGTGACATTGCCTGGCAAAGCAACCACTCAAATCAGGGCTGCCACAGCTCAGCTTGGAAACTACCTCACTGATTTGGAGAGATTCTAGAAGACTACTTGGTGCAAATCAATGGCTGTGCCCAATTCTTTAAAGCTATAATATGTGCACCCAGCACTGATTAGAGATACCCACAATTCCGCAACCAAATTTTGCAGAAGTCTACAGATCTCTTGTGATTTACAGAGTACAATTTACTTTTTCTCTTTTTTCACGGGTCTTTCATTAACTAACTTAGATCCTGAAATACATAAATTACATGTATTTTCTCTAGGTTCAGTTCCCATTGCAATAAATCCTACAGATTTGACAGCATATTGGTTCAAGGCAGGAGTTCCCTGTTGTCCTTCTTTTGCCATTGAGATTTGCTGCACTCTGCTTGACAAGTGCTTATATCTGATTCAAGGAACAACTGCAATCCTTGGGAAATATTAAATTTTACATGTAGTTTGTAGTAAACATTCGTCAGATAAAAAACAGAAGTTGACTGTGGGAGAAGGAGTTTTCTGCCTGTGAAATAAGAATGCTTTAAGCAATAGGGTAGAAGGCCATATGTCTGCACATTTTATCTCACTCTCTTTCTCTCCTCCTTGGTGCACTTTGACTGTTTCTCCACATGCAAATTCCTCATTTTTATTGCCCACATTTCAGGACAAATTAAAGAAGGATTTCTGCTCTCTCAGCACATGCCCTGACCACTGTGCCATGGTGAAGGTAAAAGCAAATTCTCTTCTACTCTCCCATGTTTACTTCTGAGGCCACCAATTGGCACAGGTATAAACAGGGAATTTGGTTGACGCTTCTGAAACTTAGAAGTGTCTGATCCATTCCTATTTGCAAAAGGGCCTAGATGCTTTCACTCTCATTTCTAAGTTAGTATGCATGCACATGCAACCTCAAGTGGAAGGCTACGCTGATTTTGGGGCTCACTTACAGTGCTCCCCATAATTCAGAATCTTAAACCATGCCCAATCTTCAAGTTACACAGACCTGAAGCTCTCTGAATCTTGTCCTGAGCTCTCGAATTGCAAGTTCAGTTGATGAAACAGCAGTGGCTTATGCTGAGAGGCACCATGGTCTCTATAGTCAAGCCATAGACTAAGAGCTGTAGAAACCTGATCTAAAATGAAGCAGTAATCTCCACTTGTGTCCATAGGGATTACACAAAGTAGCTGTTGCATTATTCTCTGGAGTTTTCTGTGGCCTCCTAAAGCATAGGTGCAATTTGTAAAAGCACATTAAGATCTTGCAATTAACAGGGCTGTGTAAATATGAGGAGTATTTTTCAATATGAACCAGTCCTGCACTTATCAGATGGAAGGGTTGCTACATTTAATAGTTTAGACAGAGATTTTCATTAAGGGGGTTAATACATTTATTATGGATATCCCAAGAGGTTTTCTGCTACTAAATTAACCATATTTTAAGCTTTCTAGATAAAGAATTCATTTTCTAAATGCCTAGACATTAAGGCCTTCTAATTTTATACTTGAGGTTATTGGCACTTTCTCATCTGAAAAGTGTTTTAGAAAAATCCAGCAATTAATTTCACGAATCCATGAGAACTTTGGTCTATACCTTATCAAGTTCTGCGTAGAACATATTTACCTGCAAACCCCCGAGGTGGGCTTCCCATGGCCACTGTATGCGACATTCAGATTGCATTCAGATGCATCAGATTTGCTGCCTTTACACTTTCCAGTTAAGCTTTTCAGACTTGGTTAAGCATCCAAACAAGTTCAACTTAGCTTTTGGCCTCATGAGTGTAGCTCATGAGCCTCAATGCTGTGGTCAGTTTGGCCACATGCTCCTGCATGGATGAGGGTTGTTCATGCTTGTTTGGGGTCTTTAACCACTGACAGAAGCTGCCGGTGTCCCTACTCCCACCCTGTATTGTGGGTGAGAAGTTGCAAGGGGCTCTTTCCAGAAATGTAGATAAAGTTCATCCCTGTAGGATCCTTCACACTGGCCTTGGGCAAGGTAACCCTCAACTGGAGAGCAGGGTGGGATTCCCAGGATGCCCAAATCTTTGTAGTGGCTAGCACTAACTACCCACTGTCTCCAATGCTGAGGATTTTCAGGCTTCATTTCTAGGTATGGGCTATACCTTCACACAGGCAGAAGGTTATCTAAAATCCCCTGTCCTTGCTAACTGCTGAGCTGGATGCAAGGCAGCTGCTGTGGTCCATACTTGAGATAATATAATCTGGCAGCAGCAATATGGCAAGAGCTCAGATACAGGGCAGTGCTCTCTCCTAAGCTGAGCTTAGGAGGGGAGCTCTGTCTGGGCCAGACTGTACTGTCATGTCCTGGTTCTCCCCACATGCTGTGCGAAGTCTGCTGCAGTGAGTAACTCAGGTGTTTAAATCCTTCCTTACATCTCTTTTCACAAGCCTAGAGATTTTCCATAAATATTTCCTAATTAACATTTTGTTATAGAAATGCTCACACTGGTGGCTTCCAAAGGCATTTAAGTTACTATGTTCAAATTCAGTGTCTAATCAGGCATGGATTACTTTCTCCATCTTAATAAAAAGTACAAGCAAACAGAGGAAGAAGATCATACATTAAATATATTAATTCCAACTGGAGAATGGTGCTAAGAGTGCCAAAAACCCCAACTAACTCAACATTTACAATAATACCATCTCTACGCCTGCTGAAAGATGTTCCAGACATCCCAAATTACAGAAATACAAAGCCTGAAAATATTTCTCTTGAAAAGCACAAGGGACTTTTTAGTGCAAAGGTTTCTGCTCACTTCTCTCAAAATTTGCAGCGGCTGAAGTCTTTCCAGCACCTGCTCAATGGCTAGGTGCAGTTTCAAATACCTGTCACACAGTGGATGGCCTTGGGGGAAAACACTCAATTTATCATTATAGCACATGAACACAAGAAAAGTAAATATCTGCTTCTCCTCACTGCAGACAGAAATGAGACTACAGTGCTGATAGAGTACTACTGCAAAACAGCTTCCTGAGGATTCTTGACTGTCAAACTAAAGGTAGCAATTGCACCTAAAAGAGTTATTGCATCCCATGAAGACATAGTAGTTTTTAAGAACAGATGTTCAAAGTGGAAGACAGTGTGTATCTGCACTTGTTAGAATAAAAAAACTGATTAAACATCTGCATTCATCTGCAGCAGAAACATAAAAATTGGTTCAGTTCTCACTTTCTCATTATATTCAGTAATTATTTATTAACTAATGATTTGCATAATGTTTTATCTCTCCAATTATCAAAGGACTGAAATTAAAGTAATGCACAAAGTCTTTACAAACCATCTTCATCAAAGAACAGTGTCCCTCAAGATTTGCCATCCCCTGAGGAAGACCATAAGCTTCATGACCATGATCAAGGTCTGTCAGACTTAAAGTCCATCTAACTCAGAATTTAATTGCTCCTACCGGCTACTAGCAGATGCTCAAGGACTGTAAAAATAATCAATTAGTTCTTCAGTATATTGAATGCAAGGATGACATCTAAACCATAATTTTAGCAGCCACTAACAGATATATCCTTTATTGGAATTTGTCCCTTTTCAACCCACTAACACTCAGCTATCACAGCTTCCTGTAAAAGGATATTCCAATTTATTTCTATGTTGCATAAGTACTTAAATTTGCTGTTGAATTGCTGCTGGACATAATTATGTTGTTTCTGTCAAAAAAAAGTGAACATTTTCTGCCTTAATCCCACACCCCGTCTTCTCTAGGACATTCACAATCTTATACACCACTGTCCTCCTTCAATCATCTTTTTTAAAAGGCAAAATGCTTATTTAGCCTCTCTTTACACAGGCTTCATTCCACACTCTTTATCAACACTGTCTTTTTTTTTTTTTAATTCCGTTCTGTTGCAGCCTTTTTAGATAAGGTGATCACAATTGTTTGCAGTTATCAAGATGTGGGAGCACCATAGATTTATTCTGTTGGATACTGGTCCTTTTATATTTTCTTATCAATCCCTTTTCTAATAATTTTTAGTATTTATCTTTTTTTTTTCTGCTGTGAACAATGATCTAATATTTACTGAGAAGTATCTGCATGACACCAAGATCTTTTTTGCAATATTGGGTTAGAGCCCATCATTTATATGCATTCATTACTGTTATTTTCCAAGTGTCTTACCTGCATTTATCAAAATTAATCTCCCCCCACCATTTTATCATCAATTACTGGAATTTTCTGCAATATTTTACAGTTACTATTAGGCTGTCCCATTAGACTTCTGCTTATTCTTCTCATAATATAAATGGAATGTATCAAAACCCTGAACACGCAACACAAATTTTAATGGAATCTCATATGAAATCTCTTTTAGAAAAAAACCTGTGGTGTATTCCCACCCTCTATTTTCCAGCTTTTAATTGGGAACTAATCCGCAAAAGGATCTTTCCTCTTATCCCATGACTCTTTAATGGCGTAAAAAGTCTTTTTTTGTTGAATATCTCTGTGCCATTTGAACTGGTGACCCACAAAACAACTGATTAGGACACTAAAAGGACCTGATTTCACACAAAAATCCCACAATTAAATCACAAGGAATTATACAGCTATTGTTCTGAAACTCAAATTCTTCATTACTGTTGTGCTAGCAGGAACACTAAAGCAGGTTTAATGGAGTCAGATAACTGGAATGGGGGAAAGGCAGCAGTGCTTTGAATCACTGGCATTAACACTCTCATTTATAGGCTCATTAGTATGGACTAGGAGTCTAACTCTCATGGGCAATATCTGAAAACATGTTTCTGCTGTGGATGGAAAAGTACATAGCTGAGCTCTGTGCCTGGTTGCCCAACCACTGATGTCCATGACTGATGCAAGTGTAAACAGAGCTTCACATCCCTCCACACCTAATTAAGTTAGGTGTCCGCTACACTCTTCAATACACTTGTCTTTCTTTAGTTCTCCCATAACTTACAAGCCCCCAGACCACATTTTTCGCTGCAGTAGAATGAAAACAAGCCTAAGCATATCCCTAAGTACTGATGGCATAGTGTGTTCCTTAACATATTAAGATTTTCAGTGGGCTTCCCAATACCTCCAATATTTTTTACCTTATATCAAGATTCCTCAGCACTCAAATTCTCGTTTTACATAGTTTAAACTTTTATTTAGCTAGCAAGGAAGAGAATATAATTTTAAGATTACCTGTGATATCTCACAGGTTTTAGCTCTCTCTATTCAGTAGATATTTTTTAAAAGCTTAGAGAGTATACATTCAAAACACTAAGGAAAGCAAAAATACAACTACTATGAAACAACAGCTATGCTATGAACAACACCCTCTACAAAACAAAAGCAACAAATAAACAACACCAAATTTTGAACTTCAGCTGAACAGTGACGTATTTTTTTTCATTGTTTGTATAATAGCAGCAGCTAAAAATCTTCTGTGCAAAATGGGGGAGGGGAATTTTGACATAAAGATGAACACTGAGATGCAGTATGGAAATACACCTTTCTCAAGGTTATGAATTTATGTCAAAGAAATTCATCAACACAAGAAGACCAAGAGAACTGGTAACAGCACTCACAAATAGGTTTCTCTTGTGGCCTTATGTCTGAGTGTTTAATGCTGTGGTCTGAGTCTTGGTGTTAACCAAAAGTTAGAAAAGGGAACTGATTAAGGGTAGCAAGTTATTAAAAATTAGATGACGTTCAAGTGCATGATTTTAGCCCCCAAGAAAATGAAAGGAAGTCTTAGTTCTTGGGCCACTTTTGCTACAGCATAGGCTAATCTGAATGTGCTCAAAACTCACTGTGGATCAGTCAGTAAACTACTTTGTTCATGTTTCTGAGTCTAAAATATAGATTTCTTCTTTAAGGGATGCCATATAAAACCAAAACAAAAACCCACCCAAATCCTCAAACTTCTTTAATTGTAGCAAATAAATAGCATTTTCTGGGGCTTGTTCCTTCCTTGGCATATTGAACAGGGTTCTAGCTATATTTACAACATTAATATATTAAACTATTCTGCCGTCACTCTCCTTTTACGCTTTTAAATAAAGCTTACATAAAGTACTGCCACTTTATAATTCTGGATGATCAATAAAGTCAAGAAAACAGCAGCCACATCTTTCTGGTAGCAATTACTAAGATTATATTAGTGGTATTTAGTGCACTTAGGCTATTAGAACAGCAATACTTATATTTTATATAGGTGGAGCTGGTAATACCAGCTATTAGCAAGATTGCTTAACAGTTCCTATTTTAAGACCCTGTCTTTAATGTTTTACTTACTCAAAGCTTTGGAAACTTTTCTGTAGTCTGAACTGGAATTTTCCATCCTAGGTACTCTGCAGAAATATCATAATGATTTGACTGCCTCAAAAAGCAAGGTAAACTCTTTTGTTCATATTTAAAAAATGAACTCACCATCACCCAACTTGATGGACTTGTGTCAGAAATGTTCTGGTGTCTCCAAGATTTTGAAGAGTGACTTGAAATTTCATAAGAAAAGGGCTTGATAAATTCTGCTCCTGTTCAGTAGAGATTTCTTCAGTTTCAGTAGAAGTTGTTCATGGTAGATGTCTCCTGCAACACTAAGGCCAGATGTAGGAATTTAGGGGCACATGCCCTGTGTCTCCATGGATCTCAGAGAACCCTTACTATATTCAGATACAGAAAAGACAAGAGAAAGAGGAAAGAAGATGGGACTACAGAGAAAGGGGATTAGAATCCATTAAAAGAAAAATTGAGATTGATGTGCAGCACACAGACTGGGGCTTGCCCTGGGAAAAATGGAGGAAAAGACCAAAAATGCAAAAATCAGGAGGAATGAGAAGAAATATCTCAGATAAGACACTAGTGTGCAAAGGAAGAATTGAAAGTTACTGGGGCCAAAAAAATGGCACCAGAGAAAGGACCAGAGTTCCTGGGGCTGCAGGAAGTTCCCCAGGCAAATTTAATAATTTAGCTGAGAAATCAGCTGGGATTTGAAGCTAGTATTTAAAATGTACTGAGTAACTCAGTCACCAGAGCAGGGTTTGAGTTCATAAAGAATGCCGGCACACAGTGGGCAGCGGGGGAGGAAACAAAATACCACGCAGCAGCTGCCTTCCCAGGCACCATCCTGCCTGTGGCCTGGCTGATGTCAGACACCCATGAAAGTAGAGGTCAGATCAAAACAGCACAGGATGCTTCCAGAGATCAGCTTTGCATTCTTATGATTGTTTGATTAAAACTTATGTGAGTGCACATGCCTGTATTCTGTTAAATGCACACACTTAAAAATAGGTTTTCCTCTCTTTCAAAGGGAGTAAAACAAACCCCATAATATTCGTCTTTCTGACAGAAAAGTATTTCCTCCCCAATGTCCTTGAAACATCAGAAACGAAAAAAATATGCCAAATTAATCTGGCAAAGCTTTCCATCCATGTTTCTGATTCAAGAACCCCTCCCAGCCCATTAACTTAATACCACTCACTTTTCAGAACACAAAGATGGAAAACATCTGAGATTACTTTCCTCTTTTGATGTTTGGTCAAGAACATGGAGACAGAAAGAGATCAATTCATGTACCAGGCTATACAGACCCTAGCTATGCAGCAGCTGAGTAAATACCACTGACAAATAATGCCATTATTAGTTTTGACAACAGGTTAAAAGCATCTCCAGTTTCAAAGCTGTTCCATTACTGAGTGAGATATGGCAAAAGAAAAGAGACATTTTAAATTTGTATTTTATTATTTTCCCTTCTCTATCTACTCTCTGATACAATAAATGAAAACACAGACTCTTTTTTTCCCTTGGGAGTATTACTATTATCCATATCATATATTACACTATCAGACCACCATGTCAAAGCGTGTGAACAAGACTGACACATTTATACAAACCAGAGGCTACTCTTAAAAGCTCTGTACAGATCATCCATACTGCATCAATTCTGCAAGACAGTATACAGAGAGATTTTATACTCTACTAGCTTCTGTATAACCAAAAGTGAGTGAAAAGAAAACCTTTAGTTTTTGCCAGCATTTTGCTTCACATTTCTAAGCTGTGATCACCTTCCACACTTGGTATTTTATCTTTGACTTTTTCCTTTGACTTTCTGTCCCAGGGGCAGGAGGGTAAGGGTGAGACTCAGTAAATGTGTTCTGGAGCTTGTGAGGTTTGACCACTACAATTTCATTTAGGAAAAGTACACTTGCTTTAAATAGCAAGAGTATTTGCACTAAATAAGAGAATAAGGCACTAAGGTTTAGATTTCTTATGTTAAATATCAGCACTGCTTTTAATTAATGTTGTAGAAAACTGGTATCTATCACATTTGGAACATTACATTATTTGTCAATAAATAAAGCAGATACATGGAGCTAATTTCCAAAGTAATCACATAACCTATGGAGTTTTACAATCAAAGAATGGATAGGTGCTGAAATAAGCAAGGAATTTATAATTCATAGACAAATTAAAGATTCATAAGGGATATCAATCCTTATATTTTGAAGGTGAAGACTGGTTTCCACTGACACAAGAAAAAGAAAAGGAGCTACTTTGAGTTAACTCTGTCAGAGTGACTGGCACAAATCTACATTATAAAACCAGTGCAACTTAATCAAAAGGAAGTTATTAGCTAACTGACAGTTTTGGAGATGTAAAGTGCTATTTAGGTGGGGTGCGTTTTTTTCCTAATGATTTGTAAAAAGATAAGATACATATATGAGAAGAATATCAGCTCATTTGCATCACGTTTCCATTTAGATAAATCCAATGTTTTTCAGAATTTACACAATTAATATTCCTGTCTGAATGTTCAAGATTTTAAGGACAATGTGTTTGAGGACTTTACAGAAAGATGGGAAGATACCTAGTTCTTCATGAATTTTTCTGATGAAAAATCTGAAGAGTTTGAATGCCATATAATAAACTTTAAAAAATCCAACACAGCAAAACAAACAAAAAAAAAACCCCAACAAATCAAAAAATTAGTGAGAGAGGTATGCTCATCAAGTATTGAAGTCTTTGCTTTCATCTTCTTGCCTTCTAGAGTTAATGAAGAGAGTAATGTGATTTTGTTCAAGATTTCTGAGACAACCACCTGCATTGAGAGGGCAACTCAGTACACTGTATTACACAAGGACGTGAATCCACACTGTGCAGCACAAACCCCTCACATGTAGAAGCAGACATTTGCCCTTGTGCTCCACATTTCTGGAGGTACCAAATAAATGGACCAATTCCTCTATCTTCTACTTGGAGAAAGCTTGTGGTAGGAAGAAATCTCAATAAAATTGACAATCCACCAGGAAGACAATCCACTAAAATATCTTAACTCAGAAGGAGACATGGAATTAAGCATGTATGTAACTTTACTAAGCAAACCCATCTCTTCTTTCTCCCACAGCGATTTTTTGCTTGGTTGGCTGACTTTGGGATTACAGGTGGGCTATTTTTAAAGTCTCCTCCCCTCTAAGGCAAAAAGGAATAGAGTTGAGACAGGGTTGAATCTTGTGATCAATAATGTCTGCAGGCATCCTCTTTACTAGCAATTATTTGCGAGTATTGGCACTTGTCTTGCAGAGAGGCACCTAGTCCCTTTCCAGGCACCATTTCTAAATTTTTAGTTATGTGAAGGTGGTATAGGAATTTGAACATCATGAACTTGGAGAGATTCCAGCATGAGAAAGACAATAACAGTAAAGAGTTTTCTCATAATTTTTAATTAGGCACCTAAAGCCCATTTGTATCTTGTTTTAAGGGCCTATGTCCTTTTCAGACAATGAAGTAATTAAAAAGTACTAATGTTTTCAGCATTAAAAAATATGATTTCAAACCCTGACCCTGAAATTATCTTAATGGATCTTTTAAGCCTAATCTAGATTTGGAAATTCCTCCTTGACTTATGCCTTCTTCACTCTTCCCTAATTAGCAGTGCAGCCATGCTATTGATGAAAAGCAGGTTGTTTCTTCATGTGAAGACCATCTGCCAGCACATCACTGCTCCTAGCACAGATGGCAACTTCTTGGTAAGGCTAAAAGGTGCAATTATTCAATTGTTCTATAATCAGACACACACTTCAATTAGCTACTAATGATTACGATTCGACAGTATTTCTACTACTTACTGTTCCATTTGTCAAGACATTCTATGTGGTCTTTTCAATCATTGCAGTGTTAAGATTCAACAAGTTTACCACATTGGTTAAGCATTTTAAAAGATATAAAGTGCAGTAAGGGTTTATCAACTCAGAAAGCAAAAGTAATTCAATTTTGCCTAAACACAAATTAGTTCCAGAATGATGACAAGCACTTGACTGTCTGTAACTAAGAATAGGGCCAAGATTCTCTATTTGAAAGGAAGCGTGTTCTGAGAAGAGAATTATAACAAAGCTTAGCAAACATTTCTGCAAGTCACACAATTGGGAAAATGAAGCAGATCCAAATAGGCCTAGATGTAGTAAAAGTCAAAGTATTTCTACTTTAAATTTAACCCACTCTCACCCAGTCACAGCATTTAGCTCTTTTATTTATGAGAAGGGGAAAAATAGCCATTGTCTTACTAACATTCTCCTGTATGTCCCGCCTTCACAGTCAGCCTGAGCTGCTGTTTGGACTTTTCTGTCCAAAAGGTTGGAAGAGGTTCTGTCCAGAGGTTGGGAGACAGCCACGTCCCTGCTCCGGGCTACAGCGGAGGGCCATGTATGCACAAGGACTCTATAAATCATTTAAACTCAGGACAAGAAAGAAAAAACCCCCAAACTCTAGAAACTTATTACATTGTTACAAGTTTGTAGGGGGGTTGAAGACGAGCAGAAGTGAACAGCATTGCTGTTTGCCACCTCAAAACACCGTCAAAACAGAAAAGCACAGAAGGATTTGAGAGAGGCTTATAAAGTTCTGGTGGAGACAGATCCTACCACCTCCTGGATAAGAACTGCCACACACAAACAAATGCAGCCTAGAGGCATTTCTCCCATTAAGGTTACTCAGGGTATTTTGTACAACTTATTGTAATATCTATTTTTTCCTTCTTTTAGAATTGCCATTCTTTTAGTCTAAAACCTTGATATTTTTCCTCTTTTGAGGCTACATAGGTCTCTCATCAATTTCATTTTTGTAGAGTAATACAGAGGATACAACCTTAGGTGACTAATTAGGTCTCTTACCCCATACAGTGTGTGCTCAGACAGATCTGCCGTGCTCTAATGGATTTTAGGGAGGGCCGCTGGGTGTAGCTCAAATAAAAGCAGGTCACATGAACATCAGGAAAGGCCTAAGATTACCTCATACAGATTTGCTGAGACACGAGGGAGGAGAGCTGAGCTCTCCACCAAGCCTCTCATCAGCTACCCGACATGTGTGGCCACATCGGGTGACACAGTAGTATAGCTCATTTGTTCACACTGGAACTGAATTTTCCCTGGCAGCTGTGGGAACCATAACTACTTCATTTTTCAAGTGACAGCCTTTTAAATACTAAAAAAATCCCAACAATTTAATAGTAATAATATTTATACAATATATTAGCCTGGTCATAGATTTTCATATAAATTATAGGTGAATTTAAAACTACACATTCATTTAATCTAACGCAGAACAAAGAATATTGAGGCTGGGGTATACTGAGACTCAGTGCCCCAAAGGAGAGATTGGTAAACCTGAAGCTACCAACATAACCTTAATTCTTGTGCTTCTCTTTATAATACAGTCTTTAACTGAGTAACTGCTGGTTTTACAAAGGTTTTTACAGTACAAAGTACTTCAATCAGGTCATCACTGTTCACCTTTTCTTTTAGTTCCACTGTGGGCTGAGTGTTATTGCACATAATCCAAATACAATTTTGGCTACAGAATCTGGAAGTTTCTCCTGGCTTTCTACAGGGAGCTTAGTCCCCAGAAAAGAGACTAAGTCAGACAAAAACCATATTTCTAGGTTTATTCTCAAAATACAAAGAAACAAACAAAAAAATCACAAAAAAACAACTACCAGTGCTACCACTTTGAGTGCTTAACGATCATGTTACCAAGATAACCTTAAATTTAAAACCTGGGACTCATTCATTTTTTTTATATGCAAGTGGTGGGTTACAAACTAACTTGGAAGAAAATAAACATAAAAGCGAACAGAAGATTTATCCCACAAAAGAATATACAAAACCTACACAATCCTAACTACAGGCATTAAACTATATCTCAAAGACACACATACAAATAATGCATTTAGATTTACAGCAGTGACTTTGTGTTTTAAAACTATATATAGACAACTATATAATTTACCTTATGCAACCCTCAGATTATTCCTCAGTAGAATCTCTGAGTCTTAAATCAATAAACATTATAGTCATTTTTAGGAGCTACCAATACTTATCAAGCCTCCCAGTGGGAGAGAATATATATTATTTGTGATGGGTCCTATCAGTCTGTGCACTATTTATGCTGCTAATGGACACTGAAGACTGACAGAAATTGCAGTCAGCTGAAACAAGTTCTCTTTTGACTATTTGTTGATTATCCTCAACCAATTTTGTGAATTTTTTTTTTAGCTAATAGACAGCCTCTGGGTCTTATGGCATTCTTTTCTTGCTTTTTCTGTCACCCCTTACTGCTTGCTTGGGGTGTTGGTTACAAGGGGTTTGTCCCCCTCTTCTCTAAAAGAGTTTGCCCTGATGATTGTCACAAGACAAGTTCTCTTATATCCTGATATATTATTTCTGGCCACATGATGCCAGTGCTTCAGGAGAAATCACCAGAGAAACCTCAGGGACAGACCACTGAATCCAAATTCTTTCTCTAGTTGTTTAGACTTCTTAAGGGAGTATATGTGATCTAAATGATCCTCGAGTCCTGTTCCAGGTTCTCTTCTGCTATGTTTTTATCTGTACAAACATGGGTTTTTCTGTAGAGATATTCACTTGCTACATGCCCTTGATACATTTTTGTATCCACATAGACTCAAGTTTACACCACAGGGACTTACAGTGCTCAGTCCTTTAAGCTTGGTATTATAAAGATACAACTGACCCATTTTGACAGATTTGCTGTTCTTTTATAAGAACAAAGTCTGATGTATACTTGTGATAATTCACAATTAATATTTCCTGTATAGATTTGCCTCTCAAATCCACCAAGCGATGTTAGAAATTGTTTCATACTTTTGCAGGAAGAAATTTCAGTGGCAGTTAAGACACTTAGCAGTGCTCAAGGAATTTGGCTCCACAATGCTGTTGAGTCAATGGTAATGAATCTACTGCAAAGTCAAGGTTTCTAAAAATTATCTTTGTGTATTGACAGTAACATATATTTAAAGTTTGAAGGCTTCTGACAATAATAATAATAAAAATCTCCAGTGAGTGGCTGAGTGCTCTCTTTTCTTCAAGTAGAGTCCAAGGGAACAGAGCTCCGCACAGTTCACATGCTCCTTTTCCCCAAACCCAGTAATTTCAGTCATGAAATAGCTGGAGCTACTAAAAAGTAGACATAAGAAGACAACAACAAAGTACTGTTCTTTGCCAAAACTCCACTAAATCATAATTCTCTTGCTAGCCAGTCAGGTGCAGGGAGGGGCTGCCTCCACCCATCGAGGTGAGGCTAAAAGAAGGCTCCAGGGAGTGTGGTGAACAGGAGCGGGCAAGCAGGGGTGTGGCACGGCAGCTGTTGTTTGCACAGGCAGGGCAAGCAGGCAGGGTTGCTGTCATTCTCCTGCTAGTTGGGTATTTTTTCATGTTGGGGTTTTGTCTGTGAGGTGGAGGAGTGGCTCTTTATATTAGGGAGGCTCTCGATGCCATGGGAACTGAGATTAATGATGATAAAGTTGAGTGCTTATGGGTGAGAATGAAGGGGGAGTCCAACAAGGCCGACATCCTGGTAGGAGTCTGTTATAGGCCACCCAACCAGGATGAAGAGGTGGATAACTTATTCTACAAGCAACTGGAGTACATTTCAAGATCACCAGCCCTTGTTCTTGTAGGCAACTTCAACCTGCCAGATATCTGCTGGGAGCTTGACACAGCAGAGAAGAAGCAGTCTAGGAAGTTCTTAGAGTGTATGTAGGACAACTTCTTGTCACAGCTGGTGAGCGAGCCTTCGAGGGGAGGGGCTCTGCTAGAGCTGCTGTTTGCAAGCAGAGAAGGGCTGGTGGAAGATGTGGTGGTTGGAGGCTGTCTGGGGCACAGTGACCATGAAATTATAGAGTTCTCAAAATTTGGTGAAACAAGGAGAGGCGTCAATCAAACTTGGATTTCCAGAGGGCAGACTTTGGCCTATTCAAGAAACTTATTTGGAGAGTAGCTTGGCAAGCAGCCTTTAAAAACAAAAGAGTCCAGGAAGGATGGGTGTGTTTCAAAACAGAAATCTTGAAGGCACAGGAACAGACTGTCCCTATATGCCAAAAGATGAGCTAAAGAGGAAAACGACCGGCCTGGATGGGCAAGGAGCTTCTGAAGGAATTAAAGAAAAAAAAGAGAATGTATCACCTTTGGAAGGAGGGCCAGGTATCTCAGGAAGTGCTTAAGGAGGTAGCTAGGTCATGTAGAAAAAAATTAGAGAGGCAAAAGCCCAGTTAGAACTCAATCTGGCCACTTCTGTGAAGGACAATAAAAAATACTTTTATAAACACATTAATAGCAAAAGGAAGGGCAAGGACAACCTCCATTCTCTATTAGATGTAGAAGGAAATTTAGTTGCTAAAGATGAGGAAAAGGCAGAGGTACTTAACATCTTCTTTGCCTCAATTTTTAAGAGGAGGACAGGTTGTCCTCAGGACAACTTCCCTCCTAGGCTGGTAGATGGTGTCAGGGAACAGAATAGCCCCCCTGTTATCCAGGAGGAAGCAGTCAGACACCTGCTGAGCCACTTAGATCCTCACAAATTTATGGGGCCAGATGGGCTCCATCCTAGAGTTCTGAGGGAGCTGGCAGATGAGCTCCCCAAGCCACTCTCCATTATTTACCATCAGTCCTGGCTCAGGGGGGAGGTCCCAGGTGACTGGAGTGATGCCCATCCACAAGAAGGGCTGGAAGGAGGATCTGGGAAACTACAGGTCTGTCAGCCTGACCTCAGTGCCCGGCAAGATTATGGAACAGATCATCCTGAGTGCCATCACAGGGCACCTACAGGACGGCCAGGGGATCAGAGCCAGCCAGCACGGGTTTAGAAGGGGCAGGTCGTGCTTGACCAACCTGATCTCCTTTTATGAGCAGGTGACGCGCCTGGTGGACACGGGGAAGGCTGTGGATGTTGTGTACTTGGACTTCAGCAAAGCCTTTGACATGGTCTCCCACAGTATCCTCCTGGAAAAGCTGGCAGCACACGGCTTGGACAGGGGCACTCTTTGCTGGCTTAAGAGCTGCCTGGATGGCCAGGCCCAGAGAGTGGTGGTGAAAAGTGTCACTTCCAGTTGGTGGCCAGTCACCAGTGGTGTCCCCCAGGGATCAGTGCTGGGCCCAGTCCTGTTTAATATCTTCATTGATGATCTGGATGAGGGGATTGAGTAAGTTTGCAGACGACACCAAGCTGCGAGCATGTGTCTATCTGCTGGAGGGTAGAAGGCCTCTGCAAAGGGACCTGGACAGGCTGGATCCATGGGCTGAATCCAACAACATGAGGTTTAACAAGTCCAAGTGCCAAGTCCCGCACTTTGGCCACAACATCCCTGTCCCTCTGGGGACAGAGTGGCTGGAAAGTGGCCAGGCAGAAAGGGACCTAGGGGTACTGGTCGGTAGCTGACTGAACATGCAATGTGCCCAGAGGGCCCAGAAGGACAATGGCATCCTGGCCTGTATCAGGAGTGGCCAGCAGGACCAGGGAAGTAATTCTTCCCCTGTACTCAGCCCTGGTGAAGCCACACCTTGAGTGCTGTATCCAGTTCTGGCCCCTCAGTTTCAGAAGGACATCGAGACGCTTGAACGCACCCAGAGGAAGGCAATCAGGCTGGTGAAGGGCCTGGAACACAAGCCCTATGAAGAATGGCTGAGGGAGCTGGGCTTGTTTAGCCTGGAAAAAAGGAGGCTCAGAGGAGACCTTATCACTCTCCACAACTCCCTGAAAGGTGGTTGTAGCCAGGTGGGGGTCGGTCTCTTCCCCCAGGCAACCACTGACAGAACGAGAGGACACAGTCTTAAGCTGTGCCAGGGGAAGTTTAGGTTAGACATCAGGAAAAAATTCTTCACTGAAAGAGTGAGTGGGCACTGGTATCGTCTTCCCAGGGAGGTGGAGGAATCACTGTCCTTGGACGTGTTTAAAAGCAGACTGGATGTGGCACTCGGTGACATGGCTTAGTTGATGAGGAGGTGGTAGGTCATAGGTTGGACTCGATGATCTCAAAGGTCTTGTCCAGCCTAGTTCATTCTGTGATAATGGCAGGTGAAATATAAACAAGATGACCACTGATAGTCCCCTGCATAAGTGTAAACACAGGGTAAAATATACTTTTAAATTTAATAATTCGGTCATCTCCTAAAAATGCAGCCCAGCAAAATTCAGGGACTATCTGTGTCCTATTGCAGTGTTTTGATGGGGAGGACAGGGAAAGCAGTCTCTCTTTTCTGTGAATTTAGACTTGGAGATGGAAAGCAGCTTTCATCCTGCTGAGCTCAGCTGCTGCAACAGCAAAAAGCTGTTTGAGACACAGTGTGCACTCATAATTTATTGTTTCTGTCTCCTAAATGCATTACTTGTTGCTCTTTCAATTTTTCTTTTTATAATCCTTTCAGATATTGACCTTCCCTGCAGTAACCACGATCTTGTGTGATCTTTCTTGCTTGTGTTGAGTGAGTAGGAAACACTGTTCCACGAGAATGGCAGCATTTATCAGCCCTTTTGGGGCACCCGAGTAAAGAGAAGGACAGATGAAGATTTTTGTTGTGCTTTTAAAGCAGGAACACAGCAAGATGCAAGACTGAAAAGACAGTAGAACTCCTGTTACCCCAGCTTGTCATTACTTTATAAGGAAAGCCAGAGCTTTGGGGCTGTCAGGTGTGAGAGGTATTACATGTAGTACTTTATTCTTGCCTCTGCCATGAATCTCTGATAGCCTGTACCATGAGGATAATTCCTATTGCTAAAAACCACCTAAAGTTCAGTAAACCAGATTTTCAGCCTCCCTTTTCCTCCACTGGAGCCAGAGACCTACAATCTAAGGCTGAAATCTGGCCAGATTAAGACAAGTGTTAACAACAGTCCACACTGCAGGGCAGACTGCCTCCATCAGAAAATCCAAGCAGAAATAAGAGTTCTAGTTTAAATAAATTCAACTGCTGTTTTTGCACACAGTGTTATTTTAAAATTCTTCCTTCCTTTAATAAATGCTTGGTGGCTTGTATCATGTAGCTGAGTCTGAACATGTTGTTTCTGAAGTGTGTTTACTTGGTGAGGAAGCTGAATAACCAGGAAAAGCTGTACCTTGCCCACCTACACCAGCCCTGTATCTGTCCCTTCATACTTCTACCTTTTCTCCACACCTTCCCCAAACAACCATTGCCAAGTGCATATCTCTGAAAAGCCATTCTTGTTCTATATTTGACTGTATTGAAGTGTCATTGTCCTCTATTGATTTTAACTGTCTGTAAATAGCTAGCAATTGTGTTCATCATTACTTACAGTTTCATCCATTTATAGTATCATCCATCTGTGATTTTTGTTCTCCCTTTACTTTCTTTCCTATTTTTTGACTTCCCTGAGCCAATTTTCTTTTTATTCTATAAACCCACAGAACTCTGCTAAAGCAACAATCTGAAGTTAAAATAGCATCATCAAATTTGCACTCAGTGTTTGAAGTATTCCTTATGTGCTCTCTACAGTTACAGAAACTGCAGAAAAACTGGAAGAAATTTCTCCAGTTCATATGCAGTATTTATTATTAAATTGATTACAGTAACAAGAAACACACACACTGCTTTTGCTGAAACCACACAGTCATCATGATGTGAGACAGAAATCACAATAGTTTGTCTTAAGCAGATTGAATCTTTGACTCTTACCTCATGCTGGTTTGTCAGGGAGTACTCTGTGGTATTCATCAGATTTTTTTCACCTGTAAAATATTCCCAAGAGGACAGGATTTTGAAATTTTCACAGTTTTTAAAAGAAAAGATATAGTACTTATTTACAGCTACACAGATGTGAAAAAACCAAATTTACTCCTATATAGTTTTTATAGACAGGTTAGAGGATCACAAATTTATCAGTGTTGCAAAGTAGCTATTTTGACTGAAGTAGCTACTTTATAAGGAGCTCCCCAATAAGATCAAGAGACTTAAAATCAATTAAAGAAACCAACAAATCAGGTTCCTCAGAGTGGTATCTCTAATAATTATTTCATCCTTAGAAAACCCGACAATTGAACAATGACAACAACAAACACCTGTCTCACAGTCTCTCACAGAGTCCTTGTCTCTGGACTGTTTCATCCAGCTCTAGCGACTGTTGGCATCTAAGCAAGTCTTGCCATGGCTCCAGGTGGCTTCCTCTCCACCACACCTGAGATTCAGGCTTCATCTTTCCCCTGTACTGCCTGCAAAGGCAGCCCCCAGCCCCAGACTGCTCTTGGCCATGTAGCACCTGCTCTCCAGCATCACCTCAGCCTCTTCTTAGAGCAGAACAGCAAAATTTCAATCATAAAAAGAAAAATAAAATTCTGTCTCTCCAAAAGTAGAGCAATGGCTTCAATATTTTGAATTTGAAACATTTATTTTCTTTGTATTTCAATAAATCTCTTCACTTTCTTATACAGAAACCTTGGGTATATTAGAATACCTCAAAGGGAAAAACAATACAGTCTTGGCATTTGTAGAAATATTAAAGCATTTCAGTACAAGAGGTACAAAATTGTATACAAATCTCCTACATTCAAGAGTTTAAATAAGGACCAGAAATGAAAAGTGGGAAAAGAAATTTTAACTTCTCAAAATATTCAATAGAAAGTTCATTAAGGAATTTGTTACCCAAAGCTGAATTTGCATGTTAAAGACTCGCAGAAGATCTACAGTATACCAGGAGGTCTCGCTATGCAGGATGACTGACCCATTTATTGATTACTTACATGACAAAGTAGAAACCTGGGCCATGCTTTCCCTGGAGCTTGCCTTATCTCTGCCCAAGACACACACAGATATATTTTGACCTTGGGGTTGCAGCTAGTAAGGCCCATGCCCTTCACCTGCTGCTTAAACCAGGCTGGCTCTGCAGCTAAGTTTTTCTACTCCCTGCAAAGACTAACACCTGAGCAGAGGCACAGCACTGAGCATAGCCTTGACCTATTTTCCAGGGCAGCTAAGCTCGTTTGAAAATCATGTGAAGAACAGGGGGAAAGGCATAGCTCATGTAGGCTTTACAACAAGGAGTTTCATGTACAGGAATGAAAAAGACTAAAAATTATTTATATTGTCTTACTAATAAGATACAGGTTTGGAGGTTGAAGGAAATTATTTTCTTCAGTAGAATAAATTCCTTAAGTTTATAGAAAGTAGAGAAGAAGTAAATAAACCAATATCTCTGGGTAGGTGAATAAAAACAGAAAACAAAACACACCATAATCATGCCTCAGAAATTACTTTGTTCTCTTTATGTGCAAAGCAGGTTAATCTCTCCCACATATTGTATAAAAGCCATAAATTTTGCCATGCCTTCACAAATGCTATGGAACAACTTTCAGGAAACCAAATAAATCAGTCCATTCAGTGCCAAATAATTTCCTCAGTTCTCCATTGTCAGGGATGAGGAGAGCGGGATCAGTTGGATGCAGGGAAAGCCAACAGTGGGTGCAGCGCTGGCCAGGGAGCAGCATGGGCTTCCCAGAGCCTGGAGTCTGGCAAGTAACCCTGGCTCTCCCAAGCCGGCTCTGCCCTCTGCCCCACTGCTGGGAGGTCTCCCTGTGCTGGGATGAGGAGGAGGACGTGGCTCAGAGATTGCTCTGCAGGACCTGCTCCCAGTCTGAAGCAGCAGTCTTATCTATTATTCAGATAATGGGCAGCCTGCTAAAGAGTAGAGCAACCAGAAGAGGACTGGTCCATCAGCACTTTGGATTGGTTTTTCACTGTTGAGCTGTAACAAAAAGTTATTTTTGGAAGCCAGAATTTTACTCCTTACCTTTACTTGAAATGGATTTTCAGTGCTGTGCTGTAACAAAAAGTTATTTTTAGAAGGTAGAATTTTATTGCTTACCTTTACCTGTTGGTTTTAAGAATGGTGGAGTACAGTCTTATTTTGTTTGCACTGACCCCAAACTGTCTTCTCTTTAAAAAGAATGATATTTTAATAGATATTTATATAATAGTTACATAAAAACAAAATGGCAGTAAACAGATAAATTATAAATGAATTTTAATCATTAATATTCACTCAACTAAATGGATCAGTATCCTGAGAACATCGTTATTTTGTGTTCAGCATTTGTATATGACAGGTTTTATTTACTTGTGTACTTGTGTCTACAAACCCCAGCTGAGTCTTGGGGTTTTTATTACCCATGGGAATGAATAAACATAGAAAAAGATGGTCTCTCAGGGAGGTTACAGTCTGAGAAAACACATCAAGTGCAGAACAGAGGTGCCTAGTGCACTCTCATGCCTTACCAGCATATGAAGAGTAGCTAGAAATTCAGCTGAAAAGTAGCATGAACCATCAAAACACATCCAGTATGCCATGGGGTGCATTTCTGTAAGACAGCAGTCCACAGGAACATGAAGCAACCAGGGGAGCCAACTGCAACATCTCTGCAGATCTGTCCCATGTCCCTTGTACAGGACCTGTTGCAAATGAGGGCCAGGACCCAGCTGGCTCTATGGCCAGATCAAAGTGTGGAGGATGCCGTAATGGTTAAATGGAGACAGAAATTCTCATGGAAGTCATGGTTACTGATGTAATTTAAAATACATCAGTAGTTATCCTGAAGGCATTTGGAGAAAAGTGACTGAGATTACTTTATTTTCCTGAAATGACCTTTCTCATCCCAAATAAATACATATTTTATATACCTGAACAATACTTTTAATTACATTTGTTACACATAATTCCATTCAAGGTTTTACCTTTTTGATAAAATATATATTTTCCTTTCTAAACCATAGTTTACACATTATTCTATTTATGTTTAAATCTAGTTCTACTGGAATTCTATTAAATGCAACATGAAATTAACATTATTAAGAATCAACATCAACGTGTTTTCTTGATCATTTAAACAATATTTCAAGGTAGATTTGCCAAAATTGTTAGCAACTCCCTATTCAGTAACAGTTAAATTGCAAAAGAATCATAAAGGCAGCATTAGCAGAGACATAAAAGGTCTCAAAAAGGGCACCTTAGAAAAAAATCTAAGTACAACACCAAATCTCTTTATGCTTGTCCATTCAAACTGTAAAAGTCCAAAAACTCAAAAGCTGATGCTAGCATCTAAATTCAGAATAACACTCTTCTCCTATGCTTCTACTTGCATAGATATTTTGTGAATATAAACCAGTTTTCTACCTCTATATTTTCAACATTACTTTTTAAAAACAAAATGGGAAGTAAAAATAATCTTGGCTGCATTATGCAGCAAATGTAGGCAGACCTTTAGCTTCAGCATGACTCCATAACAGAAGCTGTCCACTGGTGTCCCTACAAAGACCTTTTTGCACAATCAGCTTAAATTAGTAAAGACATATGATGCATTAAGCCATGCACATTACACTGAACAGTGGTTCAGGCTTGAAAGTGCCTAATGTTGAATAAAGTTTCCCACCAGCTGTTTTTGTGTTGTTTTGTGCTCTCATTTGAGCTATTACGTAATGTGTTGAGATGAAAAATTGGTATATAAAGGTATAATAGTTTGTTTTCTAGAGACAAAGTAGTTTATAATTTGAGTTCATACTTACAGAATAAGGTAGACCTTTAGTGCAAATCAAAAACCAAGGGAGGGTATGGCAAATGACCTTGTAGATCCTCACTTTCAGGAAGTACTTTTATACTATGAAGACATGTCTTCATCATGTCAGAGTCATAATTAATCATATATCTAAATCAACATTCTTCTGCCTGAATTATCATAGTCTAAAGCCATTATGTACACTGACTTACTGCAACACATGAAAAAGAGGGCAGAAAAAATAACTGATATGTCACACACCATTTTTTACTCCAAAAATACCCAGTGAATGATACAAAATATGCGTAATATTAAATCAGATAGACTTAATGAGTGGGAATGCACACACACAATATTTATTGCAACAGCACTAACATTTTGCCCATTGCATACTAGTGCACACCCAGAAATGAGAACTACTCTGAGGTGGAAAAAGGAAACATAACTAACAGCAGGCATGGCAAGTGCCCCACTCATTAGAATCTCACTGAGTTACTACAGAAATGGGATGCAGTACCACTAGCTGGTTTTTAAAATCTCTGCTGCTGCTTAGGAAAAGGACTGAATGTCTCCTTTCAGGAGAAGACTTGGGGCTAAGATAGCCCATTTATCTTCTGGGAAAGAGTTAAATCTTATCTCTTCTTTCCATGAACTACCTCAAGTGGTTTTCTCCTCACTATGCTGGATTCTGTGCATCCCACTTCTTTCTCCAGAGTGGAAAGGGAAGATCAGTATCTGGCTGGAATTAATGATTGTAAAGGTCTTTTCCAACCTTAACAATTCCATGATTCTATGATCTAACTTCAGTGTTGTAAAATTCATTAGTGGCCCAACGTAATGAGGTCTGTCACGGTTTAACCCCAGCTGGTAGCTAAGCCCCACACAGGCACTCACTCATTCCCACCACACCAGGATGGGGGAGAGAATCAGAAGGGTAAAAGTGAGAAAACTCTTGGGTTGAGGTAAAGGCGGCTCAATAGGTAAAGCAAAAGCTGTGAAGGCAAGCAAAGCCAAAAAGGCATCCATCCACCACTTCCCGTGGGCAGGCAGGTGTTCAGCCATCTCCAGGATGGCCAGGGCTCCGCCACATGGAACGGTGACTTGGGAAGACAAACAGCATCACTTCCTCCTCCTTCCCCTAGGTCTGTATGCTGAGCGTGATGTCATATGGTGTGGGATATGCCTGTGGTCACCTGGGGGCAGCTGTCCTGACTGTGTCCCCTCCCAACTCCTTGTGCTGATGAGGGGCAGGAAAGGCCTTTGCTCTGTTTGAGCACTGCTCAGCAATAACAAAAACATCCCGGAATTACCAACACTGTCCAGCACAAATCCAAACCAGTCCCATGCTAGATACTGTGAAGAAAATTTGCTCTATGCCAGGCATAACCAGCACATAGTAGCAGACTTTCATATCAAAAAGTTTTGGCTACACAACTCACAACATAAAATGTGCAACTCTCACAGTGGTCGCACCATAAAAGATGAAAACATAATTTCCAGAGGGCATTACTTGAGGGTTTCATCAGGAATAGTTTTCAGCCTTTGGTCACTGCAGTGGGATTTTCACCACCATATAATTTCATTACTCTAATGTCCATGGGAGACATATTACATTCAGTATGAAAATTAAATCTATTTTTGATAAGAGGTAAGTCTAACAGCTAGAACCATTAGTAAGTAGAAAGGCCCAAGCAGAAGGAACTGCATGATAAATTAATCTTACCATGAGGCAAATGAAAAAAATTATTGCTCCATATATGTGTTTTACCTAGCGATGATTACAGGTTTGTTGTCAGAGTCTGTTACTGCACATATATAACACAGGCTTTTGGAGCAGGGAGAGGCAGAGAAGAAGTCCAGAAGTTACAGTGGGACTTAACTTAAGCACAAAGGAAGTTTAAAGGGACCCTTGGAACTGGGTATCCCTCTGGCAAAATACCAGCAACAGGAGAAATGAATTCACTGTCCATTCACTCTCACCTAAGCATAGATTTGAAAGTGAAACAAAACCAGTGGTTCAACTTCTCTTCCTCCCAGGTAAGGAGTCCAAACTATGTGCTTGGTCGATATTTGTATGTAAGTGGTACAAAATTTCGGTATAGCTAAATGTTATCACTGGCAGAAAATCTGCATCCAGACTCAGTGGAGAAACACTATCCAAGTAGAGATTATTTGTAACCTCATTTCCAGGGAGTTATAATTTGTTTCAAATCTTTGAACACTGTTAGGGGTGGGAAGACCCAGAGTCAGGCAGAGTGAGATGACACTTTTCAAAATAAAGAGGTCAGAAATTCTTCAACATCAATTTCTATGTACTCAACACCCTCTTTTCTATTTTTAACCACCAGCCAGGCAGGCCCTTTTACTGGAAACACGTCCACACACGTTTGCTTGGCATTCCTCAAATCCTCACAGCACTCTTATATGTGAATGCTGCAATTTTCCATCAATGGACAAACTACTCTGTTTCCACTCCCTGTAATTTTACACCCTCAGAAGACACTTTTGTTGACTGACAGACATCTCTTTCTTCCTCCTTTTGCTGCACTGGGATTGGAAGCCTGTGCTTCATAAAGGTTAATATAGCTGGCTTTCCCACTTACACAATTAAAAAGAAGTAGCATGGAAGAACAATTTTATGCAAGGGAGGACTGGTTTTAAAATACAAAATCCCAGGAAAGAGGAATATGGAGAAGTGCTTCAGCATCTTAGTTTAAATTCAGCCCTGTAAAAGCTCACATGAAATATTCATACTTTAATGTCCACAAAGTAGTTTAATCTGATCTGCAGAATCACAACACTGGCGGTATAATATGTCCCATGGCCGTACAAAATGCTGAAGTGAGCAGAATAGGTCCATATTCCTCTGCCAGCAAAATTCTGACCTGCAGGCTCTGGTGCAAAGCACTCACTAAACACCCTGTATAACTATTTAATATATTGCTCTCTGGAAATGCTGAAGGCTTTCCTCCTGAGGTCTCTGTCTCTCATCCTAGCAACGGACACTGTTTCTTGTTCAGTGACCTCATGAACAGAAGCACTAAGGGCCAGATGAATTGCTAGCAGCATCACAGTCTTTAGTGAAGTCCAGTGATTCTCCAAGTTTCACCTTAAACATAATTATGTGGAGAAATCCATCTACAGAACTTATGGGTTCCTCAAAACACTTATCTGCCATCACTCCATTGAACCAACACTATTTATTTGCTTTCAAAAGCAACTCTAATTGATTTATCTGTTGCTCAGAATAACACCATGATAAATAAATTATCACTTAAACATGATGAATTACTAACATTTCCTTTTCTAATTATACTTATGACGTATTACTAGGTCTTGCTTCATTTAAACGCTTGCATATGTTTTCCTCATCCCTGTAATCTAATCTAAGGTGCAAAACTTGGATTTGTGCCAGTGAACCCCTTTGTTAATATACTGCTGCACTACCGGAGTCCATCTGGAGTTACTGTTCTGCTTGATGTCACACAGCAGATCCTACCTGCATGGAAGATGAAAGGACATTCAAGGCACGTATCTGGGGATGACAGTTTTCTTTGTGATGAACCACAGAGTCACAGCTTGTTAAGTAAGACTGTGACAGTGATAAAAGACAAAGCCATCATTTTATAGCAGAATATGGCCTATCGGTACATGACAAGCCATACTATCTCTGCTCACACATGCTGACATCTCATAATGCATTCTCCCAAGTGCCGGACAGAAATAGTCCCTGAAGACAGCACCACTAGAGAGTAATAGCATACTGCTTATCTGGGAGCAAATGAATGGAAAAAACCTGGAGTGTACAATGTGTCCCTACTAACATCACAGATAAAGGGAGCTTTCAGTTTAAAGTATCTTCTAATTTCATTAGAAGTTCAATAGCTTTAGACTAAAACAAAAAGAATGGTTATATTGCTTTCATTGTCAGCTATTTTGACCCTTTCCACTATGACTTATTTCAATGTTGAGGGTAAATTTACAAAAGTCGGTTGGGAGTCCTCCTTTTTTGGAGGACTGTGTGTCCACACTGTGCATACAGTTTTGCACTGTACTTAACATTCTTCACACTTGACATCTTCCCAGTCTGTCCAAATATCACTAGCTGGTGCTCACAGGCTTCCAAGCTGCCCTGCAGGGTGAAAGCCCATGGGAATATAGGTTATGGTGAGAGGTGAACTGCCAGACACCTCCCAGAGCAGGTGGCATAGAGGGACAGGGAAGGGACACTGTCATCAGAGGTGGCAGCAGGGAACTTGAGGCTGGTACCTTGCTGGAGGGAATGGGAAGGCCTGGTAATTTCCTGGGGAGCAAAAATCATAGAAGAAACATGAAGAAGGAAAATATTTAGCTTGAAAGGTTAGGAAAATATACACAAGGGCTAAAAACCAGCAGGGGAGTATAAGGAAAGAGAAAATACCTTTTGCTTTTAAGGATGCTTCTCAGTTAAGTCAGGCTCTTCTCTTGATTTTAACCCAAGCCTTTTTATAAGACCCCACACAAAAGCTTTAATGATATATTGACCTTGCTATTGGAAGAAATTGTAATCCACCTGAATCCGGGCAGAAGTGAATCCATCTGCACTAGTGATGCCTATGAAACCTCTGGCTCCCTACCCTCCCACAAGGGCAGAGCAACTCTCATGCAAGTGCAGCTCACAGGAAGGGGCAGGCAACAGCACTGTGACATCATAAAAAAATAAAGAGATGATCACAGAGATAACCCTGTGTGGCTGCAAAATTAGTGTGATATCATGATATAAGTGCTGCTTATCAACAAGATACTGTAATGTGGATAACAGGGGCGTTCAGGCTGAGCACTAATCACCTGGGCTAACCTGATAAGTTCTCATGGTGCTGTTGTACATTTGAGATGCCTTGGCTGCATTGGCTGGGGTTTGTAAGTCTTCAAAAGTGACAGTGAAAACCTGTCTGCCACTCTCCTCTCAAGTTGCATAGTGCCCAGGTCTCCCTTTCCTACTTTACATGCAATCATCCCCTCACGGAATCTGTCCACCTAGCACAGAGAAGCATCCTGTTCTCACTTGCGTGCAACACACCTGTAAATACCTGCAAAAGTCACTGGTTAATCACCTACTAAATTTTCCTCAGTGACACCTATAAAATGTTGACAAAGGTGAAGCAGCCCATGTCTTCACTCTTGCCTACTATATTGACCAGTATTTACTGTTTGCTTGTACCCTTCCCATCTGTTGGTTGAATGTCTCTTATCTTCATACATATATATTAAATTCTTTAGCATAGTTGTAATAGAGTAAACACAATAAATAGCAGTGATATTAACCAATGTATTACTAGTAAGACTCTTGATTACCATTTATATTGCTATTATCATTAGCTCAGCATTTCTGATGTGTCACCACTTTTGTTACATAGATTAATTGATTTTTTTTTCCCCAATAGATGTTGACATAATCAAAGAGAATTTTTTTCAAATTTCCTCTCTTCTGGTTTCTGGATTTTAAAATCTGTATTGACACTCAGGTCTCAGTACTTTTATCTCCATTTCTATATTTAGAGTACCTTCCTCACTTATCCTCCTTCCATTCTCATTTTCATGCCTTCCTTTTATGGGGATTCTCAGACCTGAAACTGCTCTCTCCATCCTCTGATGTTGTTTTGCAGGAAGCTCTCTCTGCTAAATGAAAGAGCAGAATTATATTCAAAGGCAAAATATTTCAGAATTAAATAACCCTGAAAACATCTCAGGCACTACACTTGATATTTGACCATGACAGACTCATTGAATGCCAGGTTGGAAGGGACCTCAATGATAAACTGGTTCAATCTTTCTTGGCTAAAGCATAGTCAAGACAAGATGGCTCCACTCTTGGTTCAGCTGAATCTTAAAAGTGTCCAGTGTTGGAAAGGTGTCCAGTGTTGGGGAAGAATCTATATTTGAGTCATACAGAACATGTACACGTGACACAATAGATGTGGTACACAGAGATGTCTTGATAACGGATCAGAAAGAACCCGTAATACAGTGCTCTTGCAGATGGAGTCAGCTAATCCTGTGTCTCAGCTTCTCACGAGCTTGGACAGATGGTTTCCCGTTCCAGAACAACCACCACTCACAACTAATTTGGTGTCTCGTCTCTTTCACTGGTGCAGTGCAGACTCAGCCATAGTTACTCTGAGGTAGGTCTCCATCCTATAAAGTCTTAGGTATGCATTTGCCTGGCTAGAAAGGATATGCAATGCTTTATCTCTTGTAATTTTACTATGGCCATGTTTTTGAAAGCTCTTAATCCTGAAGTTGTGTGATTATGTGAGAGTTCCAGTTTTCATTTGAAGAGAAACTCTTTAAATTTTAAAGAAAAATGTTCAAAAATCTGAATTTATAGAGAGAGAACTCACTTTTTCTTGTTCTTATTTTTTTCCTGATTTTTCAGCCATTACAATGATTTTTGGAAATTTTGTTCTAGATAATTTACAATTGGAATTAGCTCTACTAAAACACTTTTTTGACTTGAACCAGACTGAATTTTTAGTTTGTAAACTCATTACAAAAATCACGCTTTCTCACACATTCAGAGCACAGACATAAATTTAAAAAGTGTATCCCAAACATCAGATTCTCAAAAAATGTTATAGCTTCTCTGTTTTCTTGTAGATAAGCCACCACCTGATTTTGAAATTGGAAAGGAGAAGTTGTTTTATGAAGACAATCACCATTTCACCTTAAAAGAAATTTATATTTAGAAATTCGTAAAGCACAGCTAGGTTTTTGCTAGAGTTTTTAAGCTTTATGCACACTGTGGTTCCAATATGGATTACAAGTGACAAAATGCCACAAAAAAAGACTACTTCCTCAATACTTTTGGCTTAGTGAGAGACAGAAAGTGCTGGAAATGTTGTAAGAAGAGAAACTATAGTGAGAATTACCACTCAGCTTTTAGATCAAAAAGGCTGATTAAGCACTGGAGGTTTTGGGAAGATTTTCAAAGAGAATTGATGATATAAAACATCTGAATTTTGCTGATCAATTTGGTAAACAGATAGAACATTGACTCATGTGTGATAAATTTTAATATTTGGGGCGGCCTTTATATATATTTAGAAAGAGGTAGCTTAAAGTCTAAACCTGCCCCTGGTGATCATTTCTCTAGGATAAATATGAAAATGCAGAAATTGCATGTGTTGATAACTGAACCCTGCAATTAAGATCATTGTTAGCTACACATTTGTTTATCTTATTAAGAAGCTCCTGGAATTACATAGGAGAGTGCAACAATTTGAGAGGTTTCCCATGCAGGACAGGAGCTCCAGGCTCTTGAGGAGGCAGAAGCTACCACAGTGGTCAGGTTTCACTCTGCCCGCCAGGGCATAGGATCTAGGGGTCTGCGTTTGCCACAAATTCCATGGTAGGTTATAAAGAAACAACCTTTAAGACAGAACACTTCCTTTAACAGAGTCATGGGATGGAAGAAAAGCATGTACTAGAAGCAGTGAAGGACTAGGTTTAGATGCCAAATGACTAAAATTTCCCAATCTTCTGTTGTTTGTACAGGTTGTTTTGTGTTCACTGATGACTTGGAGCAGGAGCAATGATGAATGTCAGGAAGACTTTCTGCTTGACTCAGGAAAAAGCACTGCAATATGTTTGAGACATCCAGTCATTCCTTTAGCTTGGACCCGATCATGTCTGAATACTCAAAAACTCACACAAGGGGTTTTTTTCATGCAGCAACTCGGATCAGAGTTTTTGGGTTTGCAATGCACAAGTTACTCATGTAATGCATGCAATGCACAGCGAATATGAGATAACCTCCTCCATGTCAAAACTAAGGTGTGAACTTACTGATGCTCTTCGGAAGTGGAGTAAATTACTTCACACATTGCTAGCTAAGAGAATTTGCAAAAGGAGTTCATGTGGAGTAGTTTATGAGCTTTAAATTCACACTTCAGTTTTTTTTCTTTATGATAACTTTTACCATAGAGAAGCATTCAGTCATCTTGATTCTGAGAGTCTTAGTTCAAAAAGTGATCAGTGTTTTTAAAAAATGTAATGTAATGTTCTTGTATTTTTTCTACAATCCCATTCCTTCAGAAACTGATTTACACACTTTTCAGTTAGTTTTGATATAAAATAACAAACAAAAAACCCCATATATTCAAGGGTGAGGGCATGAGACATTTTTCTTGAAAAATAAATATAATGTTAGCACGGACTGTTGACATATGTTACAGATAGCTGAGATATAGTGTACTAATAGTACTGAAAGTCTTATAAAACTTCTTATAGTTTAGGTCTTGCATCTTGCCCAACAGCTTGCCTGGATTCATAAATTCAAAACCAAGGCAATCTTGCCTCTTGGAAAGCTGGAACTTCTGAAGCCAGACCTCCTTGGCACATTAGGAAGAACCCAGCAAGAGAAGCACTTCCCACCAAATCCTGCTGTCATTACAGACGCACAAGGATTTTTAAAAAGCAAGAATCTTGCTCAGGGCTTTATGCAGTCTGATTTTGACACCCTCCAAGGATGGCAACTGCACAAAATCATCTGCAAAGAAACAGGCTTTTAGCCGTATTTTTAATTGTTTTATTCAAATTCACACTTCATTTGAAGTGCTCATGGAGGTGGAGTGCTAGTGAACTTGCCAACCTTTTTGATATGAAATGTGCTGAATCACAGGAAAAATGAAGATGCTTGCTTAGAGAAGGTGTCCTGGATTAGAAAGCTTGAGTAATATTGAACTAAGTAAAACAAGACTCTGAAAGAGTCCTCAAAGGATCAACATCATCACTTTCCACAAGGTCCTAGTACAAAGAATTTTATCCAAAATTCTAGGCTTTTCACCTAGTAATAATCTACCTGTAAAAACTAATTTCTATAGTTTGGTTAAAGATAAAAGGTCAGCCAATTGGATAGAGTTTAGTGACTCTAAGCAGAAAATGAGAAATAAAAAATGGTAAAAATACCACCTTGAATTTACTTCTTTCAATTGCAGTGCTTTATTAGATTGCTCTAGGTATGACTTCCTTTAAATATGGTCACATACAGCAATAATTGAGATGTTTAACTTAATATTGATCAACTGGTATTCTTCTTAAAAAACATTCTCTGCAACTTCATCTCTGTTCCTTGATACCTGATTTTGCAAACTGCTGAGCATCTGCAGCTCCCAGTGGCTTCACTTGCAGCAACCACAGTTACCCAGGAATTCAGGTCAGAGCATGCCACTCACGTGGCAAGGACCCAGTTTTCAGTGGAAAACTATACATTTTGAAGAGTAGGGCATTTTTTATTCTGCTACACCTTTTACTAAGAAGTGTCTGTTTGTCCACAGCAATGTTGGAGCCCTGTCCTTTGAAGCTGCCAACATTCCAGATCTGTTTCCAAGCTCATCTATTTAAAGGGTGAGGATTGTCATGCTGGAAATCACCTGAAAAATAGGGGTCTGGTGTAGGACTGAGCCCCAGCTCTGCATTTATTCCCTTCTGTAAGCCACTAGCAAGGAAAAATAAATTATGAACAGGTGCTTGCTTCTGCCGTGTTCTGGCTGCTGGCCAGACGGACTATCTGAAAAGGTGTCATAAAAGCAGCTGCTGCTTTCTAAAGGTACAGACATTTATTCACAGGAACAAGAAGATTGTGATGAAACAGGTAAAAAAATTAGGACTCTGAAAAGTACAATTTCTTAGATATGCCTACAAGGTGACACAACTTTTCACCTCTCCATATGCAGAGGCACCATCTACAAATCCATACTTGTGCTACATAATCTGAGGCACTTGGACAAATCAGGGTAACTCGAGAGGTCTTGGTTGCAGTGACTCTGCAGAGCACAACTGGAGATTAGGAAAATAATTAGTCACTGTAAAAAGAGTGTATGTGACATTAATCGAGATTATAAAAAGCTAACTACATCTGGGGCTAAAAAATAGTGTTCTCCCAAATTCTCATTAATAGCATCCAATTACTATCGGAGGTTATGTAACTGTTCGTCTCACTATGTGGCCACTTACTGCTGGAGTCTGTTGCTGCTCAGCATAAATTGCAAAGAGCACAGTGTGTAAAGGCACTAATGGCATTTACTTTGCATTTTGCAGTACTAAGATAAGCAGAAACATATTCTGAAACAAAATTGCAAGCTGGGGGAGAGGTCATTCCAAGCAAATTTTTTTACTTCTCTGTGTCTTAAAATCAGTTCCGTTGAGGGTTTTTTTTGGAAATTTTGGTTGGTTGGTTTTGTGGTTTTTTTTTTTTTTTGTAGCAAAAACTTATGATTGTTTTGGGATACGAAAGAAAGTAAACGTTTTCTGTTTCAAATATGTAGTATTTGAACCCAGTACACTGTCACATAAAACATACCATTAACTTTAGAGGGTTTTTTCCCCCTGAATGCTACACAAATATTTCAGATTTCAAATTACACAGCATTAGAATATGGGAACTTTTTCTGAGAAGTCTGTGTGTGGGCACTGACCAAACAAAACGCCAAGGAGCCTCTCCTGATAAGAACAAGCAGAGATAAAGTAGACGGAAAGGTCTGTTGAGTCAGTAAATACTGCAAACGACAATCATAGCAGGTCAGGCAATTACCAGCAGAAGGAGGAAAACACTGATAAATCCAGCAAATAAAATATGATCCCCTCATAAGCCATGGACCTGAGAGGGAATGATGGCAGACTAAAGCTGGGGTTCACAGGACATTAACCTTACTGAATGCAGGGCTGACTATTGCTGTGGCATCAAATCCAACAACCAATCTGTTTGTACAGCAAATTATCTATTTCCTTTGTAGAAGGGAAAACAGAGTGTTTGAGTACTAAAGCTACTGTGAGAACCAAGGAAACAAAATCAATGAGCCAAAACATGAGGGAACAGTTGCAAGCTGAAACAATAAATAGAGTTATGAAAGACAAAAGCTATAGACTGAAGCAGCAGGAGAGAAAAAGAATAGGCTCTAATGATTTCTGAGGGGATAGTTTTTCATTTTCTTCATGGTTAATGGTAAGATTTCATTGACCCCTGCTGGAGCAGGATCAGGATTCTTAAGATGAAAATGAAACTGGCTGAAAAAGGGGAAAATCAGAACAAGTAGTGAAAAAATTCAATCTGAAAAAAATCCAATAAATACTGCTTCTTCCCCCATTATAAGCATAATTCCTGCCTATGTTGGAATGAAGATTTTAATTTGCTGCAATCTACTGAGAAATAGTAATTTAACAAGCAGTCACCACGGGGTTTTTGTCATAAAGAACAAAACATCCAACAACTCATTCTCACAACAGTAACATTTCTTAATCCTCAACATACTATCTGTGATCTGAAAGTACACAGCTGATCCTCAGCTCCTTCGGAAGTACCTGCAAAATACCTTTCCCAGAATATAGTGCATAAAGATAATCCTAAGGAAATAGATATTATAGTGTTGGTATCTGCTGGTATTGATCTTAATGAATTAATCTTCTGAAATTTTCTACATAAGGAAAAAAAATGCCTCCTGCTTTATATAAATTAGCATCTTTCATCTGTTACAATATGAGTTGACAGCTAGAATCATGAGTTGACAGATAGTCAAACTTATTTCTGGAAGCAACCCAGACATTATTTTATTCAAAAAAATTTTTTTACTAGCCCTGACAAAAGTAATAACACAGTTTTCTGGGATGAAAACAGTATTATAAAATCAGAATTAAGCCTTGTAAATTAGCTAATATCCTGCTTTATCCAGCAGAGCCCTAATGCATAAGTCTAATCTTTTTCATCAGATATTCAATATATTTCTTTCAAAACACATATTAGCTTAATGAGGATCAATTTTATAAGCCATATTAACCATGTGTTTGCAAAAAACAGCTTTTATCACTATTATTTTCTTGATAGAATTATGAAGTCAATAGGGGAAAGTGAGACATTAGATTTAACATATTTACATTTATGATGTATTTATATTTGAATTTTGAAATTAAACTTTAAAGTGTAACTTGCATGAAAGTCATAGGTGAGGGGTAGCAGTATGTGTAAATGCATCAGAATAGTGTAAGAGGTTAGCAAGGAAGAGAAGACAATATTAATAATACAATTATGATTACATTTAAAAATTAAAACATGGTTTCAAGAAAAACAGTTTTAAATATGCTTGCATGTAAGAAAAGGGAGAAATCTGTGAAGACAGACATTTGTGACAAGACTGAGTAGCAATTTAAACTTGAATACTTAGTGTAATATAAGGAGAGAATAAACAGGTACATGTTGCTCAATTTCTCGAGCAGTGTTAAAACTCAATACCAGATAGATGTACAAAGACAAGAAAAGCCCCAGGAAAAGAGAGATAACATGATCAAAGGCTCAAAAAGAAGTAACTAATGTGTAATGTTAACTGAAATGTTCGGGAAAAAAAAAATGCAGAGGAGAACTTAAAAAGCAAAGAATGAGAATGTTTCTCATATGAATTTCCCCCATACTTACAGAGATCTTCTTAAAATCTGAGATATTTCCAGAGGAAAAGGAAAATAAGAATGGGTAAGGAGATAGACTAACCTGAGTACAGAGACTGACCACATGGATATCAAATATACATTTTGAGTACCTGAAACTAATAATGGATCCCCAAATTCACATATTTCTTCCCTTGACTTCTGCACATAACAGGTCAGGATGATTTGTAGATGCTTGATCTGGAACACCACAGGCTACAGGATGGCCAGAAACCCTGGCACTCCCTGCCATGGGGCGGCACAGGTGCAATCAAAGGTGCAAGGGTTTCTCCTCTTTCCCTAAAATGCAGCTGGTGGCACGAATAGTGGTGAAAGCACTTTCCTTTGAGACAGAATCTGTGTGTTTAACACTTTCTGAGTAAGAAACTGAACTTGGATCCTAATTTGTGAGCTGGTGAACTCTAGAATCTGACAGAAAAGGTGAACAGCATTGTCATTTTCTCCATTAATTTAAAGAAAGGGAGACTGTAGAAAGAGGCAGCCTGTTTCTCGGATATGCTCTTGGCACACTGCAAAGAAACTTCTTAGATTAAGTCTCAGAGACAATTAAAGTGAAGGAATGTCTGCTTCTGGGGTTCCAGTCATATTTAGAAGGAAAATAAGAAATAAGATGACAACATAGACATCATCTGGCCTGAGCATCTGCAGAACAACAAGCCTACATGCTTAAGGATTTTAAGATGGAACAGGGAGCTCGCTACTGAATTTAGGCTCCACAAAGGTTAAATAATGGCTGAATGGATTTAGATAATTTATATGTACTCAAATGTTGTCTCAGGTGCCTAAATTCTTTCCTGGATCTGGCCCAGGAGAGAGCAGAGCATTGTGCTGTTAAGTGCTCTGCTTTTACAGAAAATCAATGCTGAACTACCATATTTTCATTTAGAAGATCCTCCCCCAGCATTTGTATAGCTTGCCATTATACAACAAATTGGACACATTATAAATGCTTAAAGATGTTGAAGGGCTTTACCAAGGAGGAAAATGCAATTATTTAGTTTAGTGCAAGAGTATGAAAATCAGAAGAAAATTCATGTGTATAGGAATTATTGAAAATTAACTGTATTCAGTTGAGGAACTACTAGAGACTTACAAAAATGGCAGAAACTTCAGCATTTCTATTATTTAGAAAGAGAATAAACATATCACTGATGAGTAGAAGAAACATGGCATTACTGGGCAGCTAATGTTGTGTGTCATCTCTTCCTCTAATTGATGTGACTTTGTGAAATCAGCTCTCTTTTCCATTTTGAACATGTGGTTTTGAAGCAATTAGTGATTATCAGAGAAACCTGCAGGAACATGACCCGACATGGGGCTGCTGTTGTCTTGCCAACAACTTCTGAATGATCAGGTTTTACTCATTTGATCCAGGATGGTAAATCCCTGCCTGGGACCTTCTGAAGAAAATATTTTTCTCAGAAGTAAATAAAGTACTGAACATAGAACTAAGTGAGGTAACAGCTTTTTGTAAAAGTGATAAAGCCTACTACACAATCAATAACACAAATGCTTTAAAAGGGAACATCCAGGAACATCCTGTCTTAAGATACAACGGAGAGGAAATGTTGAGCTCCACTGTTCTTCAGATACATTTCTTCACACTTTGGGAAGGTTTTACAGGACTGAAGGTCGACTAACAAGCACTAAGCTGAACTTTGCTCAGAAGGGCAGGGTCAGAGCCACACCCCATGAAAAGCAAATCACTGAAATCTGGTCCACTGCAAAATTTCCTAATTTCTCTGTAAGATGAAGGATCAGTAAGGCTTCCGGATTGGAGGTTCTGACTCTGGAGCAGATGCAACATTAAATGAAGAATGGATTGAGAGGACACGTAGGGAGAAGCACTTGGGGAATGTTGGTGGGCAAGAAGCTCAACATGGCTCCACAACGTGCTCCTGCAGCCCAAAAATCCAACTGTATCCAGGGCTGCACCCAAGCAGTGTGACCAGCAGGTCAAGGGAGGTGATTCCTCCCCTCTGCTCTGGTGAAACCCCACCTGCAGTGCTGCATCCAGCTCTGGGGTCCTCAGCACAGGAAGGACTCGGACTTGTTGTCCACGAAGATGAGCACGGAGCTGAAACACCTGTCCTTGAAGAGAGGCTGACAGCGTTGGGGTTTTCCAGCCTGGAGAAGAGGAGGTTGTGGGGAGACCTTAAAACACCTTCCAGTACCTGAACAGAGCTTACAAGTGAGATAGGGAATTTTGCCAAGGGCATGTGATGATAGGACAAGGGAGAATGAGTTTAAGCTGAAGGAGGTAGATATAGGTCAGATATTAGGAAGGAATACTTTATTCAGAGGGTGGTGAGGTACTGGCACAGGGTGCCCAGAGAAGTTGTGGATGCCCCATCCCTGGAGTGTTCAAGGCCAGGTTGAATGGGGCTCTGAGTTACCTGGCTTAGTGGAAGGTGTCCCTGCCCATGGACAGGGAGTTGGAACTAGATGATTTTTAAAGTCCCTTCCCACCCAAACCAGTCTTTGCTTCTATGGTTCTATGAAACATAGGACAGAAAAACTATCATGCAAATAGGGAAAGTCACTGACCTCTGGAGAGAGATACTCTTTTCTTCAGGGTGACTTCTTTGGTTAAGGAAATTATCCATTAGCCAGTTTCTCCAGCAAACCTAACAACTTTTAGAAAAATGTATTTGTATATTTCAATACAAACACAAAAAAGAATTGAAGGAAACACAAAATTGGCAGGTATTATATACAAAGTTGGTTAACCTATTTGACTCAAAATATCTTCCCTAACAAATAACATTTTTATCTTTAAAAAGAAAGGCTTTAGAAGTTATTCGTGTTATTAACACTTTTCCACTTCACGTTTTTTCTCCATTTTCTTCAACATATTTTACATATTTTTAATATTTTTAATTATTAAAGCTTTATCTATTTACTGAAATACATAGATTTTCATCAAATGAAAATTTAAAAAGTGAAGTCCATATTGATAAAATATAAAATGGAAAGAAAAATGGGAAATTGGTTGATCTTGTACTCTATTAAATGGAAAGAGCTTTAAAATGTCAGAATACCAGGTGCATTTTGACAGGTAAATGTAGTTAACCATATCAATAGTGAAAAGCTCATTGTATTGACTTCCAAAGAGGTTAGCAGACAAAAGAAACATAAACCTATTTTTCTCTTAATTTCTCTTTTTTTAAGACAAACTTACCTCTTCTTTCATCTTGACTTAGTAGCTTTGAATGTTTGGAGATGACCAAGCTGTAATCAGTGTGCATTTAAAATGTAGAGTGCACTCTGATAATAAATTATTTAAATGAAAATTACTTCCATTTCCAGGAGATCTTAGGAATCTGGCGAATATAAGCCTACACAGGAGCATTTTAAATTCTCTATTTATTCTCATCACAGGAAAGGCTTAAAAAACATTGAACAATAATAGGGAAAAATATTGATTCTCTGTCCTTCTATATCTATTATATTAACAGTTTATTAAGCAGTATAAAGAAAGATATTTTCTTTGTAGAGCCCACTGAAAGACATCCAAACCACTTCCTGAAGGCAATATACATTCACTTGCAGAGAGGGAATATTTCCCTTGAAAGATACTTTATTAATTTTCCAAGTAATTACCAAGCCTTTAGAAAAAAAAAATCAAATAATCTCCAGGCTTTGCACAGTCTTTTTAATAAGGATACTTGAATGTCTCCTTATTTTAAAATACATTTATTTTACTAATAGGAAATAGAGACTCACAGAAACCTAACTGACCTTTGCCTTCACTGGCCACAGACTGCCAAGGGCAGATCTGTAAAATTCAAAGCCAACATCTTTAAATGCCTGGACACAGCTGCAATGCAAGTGGGAGGATGCACAGTAGCACAGCAGCTCCCCTCATGCTCTACATTGTGTGCTCTGCTGGAAAATTTTAGGTGTGATGCCTGCATCTTCTTCACCCATGCCACACCACCTTTCTCCTTCTAAAGGCAGTGGTTATCCTAAGAAGTCTCCTGCTCCTTAGAGGCAGAGGAGCATCTGACACAAAGATGACAGGCAGACCACACAGTAAATATACAAGTTATATATAAAGGAATGAACTCAGCCTGTTTCTTGTCTTCATAACATTTCTTTCTCAGTAATAACAGGAGGACTGAGATCTGTTCCTACAGTTGTTTTCTGCTCTGCCATGCCGTTCAGAAATAACAATTTACCAACAAAATATTAGATGACAAATTCCTGTTAAACTAACTTTACATTATCCCTCCTTCATTCTTCAAACACAATAAAATACAGCAAGCTTGTTATGAGGCATCAGAGCATGTATGGCTGCAGAACCTCTCTCGGGTGCTTCTGTGCTCAGAGGCCAAGGGCAATTGGAGTTACAAAAGTCCCAGGCAATGAAAACATAAACTTCCACCTGGAGAACAATCTGTGCCTTCTGGAGGACTGTTATCATCATAAGCACATGACACGTTCATGCATCTTTATTGCTGAATAAATGTAATTCCTAATATATTACATAATTATATTCCTAATGTATTACATAAATTTACATGAACTCTGGCAAATCTTAGGGCTTTCTGTTCACTGTATTATCTGATCAGATATAATATTCTGATCAGATATAATATTCTGCCTATGACACACATTATCTGAACTAGTGCCCTGTGGAGAAAAAGTCAAGTCACAGGCTTCTTTAGAAAGAAAACCAAACATTTTGGAGTATACACCAATTTACATGTTTTTACTTTTGTTTTAAAGGCTAAAAAAGCTTAATTCTATGTTAATGATAACCAAGACCACTGAACGATTATTCATTATCTGTCAGAACTAGTCAAATAAAAATGTCCATTAATATAATCAGTAATTATATCCCATATCAATCACTGATCAAACTCTTCAACATTTGTGCCTATTCCATAAATTTTCTGTACATAATAGTCACCAAACAAAAAAAGAATCAAGATCTTTTTCTGAACATCTCAGATAAATTATCCATAAATATTTAATTAACCAACTCTATTACCTGCCATGTCTCCAAGCAGATGCTAAGTATTCCCCTGACTCATTTCCTAAGCAAATTAATATCTAGTTACACACCTTTTTTATACTGTTTGCCACAGTAACATGATTTTAATCTCACTTTCTTACCTGTAGTTAGCCAGCTATTCAGATCAGATGACCTCCAGTCACAGTTCGTTATTGTCATTCAAACAAAGTTTCTCCAACCATGACCAAAGAATATGTTTTGTTCTTTCCTTAGCTCTCTTCCAGCTTCATTCAGATTAAAAATACTGCTTGTATACCTACCTTGCAAGGCAAAAAAGAAGTCCAAAAACCTGATCTGTTTTAATTACTTTCTGTCTGGTGGGTTACTCACTTTCTCTGCTCAAAAGAGTTTAAACGTGTTTTACAACCAGCAGTATGGGTATCTTTTATGCAGATCCTTAAAGTGAATATCCTAAATCTTCTTTCAAGTCTAAGACAATCCGGGCTGGGCAAGTTAGCTCAGGATATTTCCAACGTCTAACCCTGGAAGCATCTATCTGTCCTATTGGAAAAATAAAGGCAGAAAGAATTCACCCTTTTCCACAAATACATGTGTATTTTTATTTCGTCTAAAAGAATATGAAACCTTGTTTGGGTTTTTTTTGAGTAGTTGGGAGAAGTGAGTGTTTCTAGGTCCACCATTTACCTTAAGAAACTACAGCAGTTCAGGGGCTCAGAGAAACAGAAGGACAGGTGATGAGATTTCTCCTGTTCTTGAAACACAGCAGAGAGGACCCTCTGGTGGGCTGGTAACAACCGTGTTCCCCCAGTGCCTTACTCACATTTCTTAAGTAGCATTTTCGGTTTAAGTGTACATAACTTGTCATTCCTGCTAAAAGAGAAAGTTTTGTCCTCCACCACTTCTTTTTCTAGGTTGCTTTCAACCTGAACTGTGAGTACATGAACACTTGTTCTGGCATAAGGGAGTAGGCGGCACAGGAGCAAAACAAGAAGACAGAGATGGGAAAGGATGGATTTTTTGGAAACATATATAATTAGTGCCAGCTTCTGAGGTTGTGATGTTAAAGTCAACACCCTAAGACAGTGGTGCCCTGGAATCATCTCTCTTAGAGCTACTCTATAAAATGTCAACAAACTCAATAACTAAGCTTTGTTTAGCTATCACAACAAAGAAATATATATGCTGTTTTATGAAGGATGAAACTTAAGTCCTGTTAGCTAATTCCAAAATCTGATGATCATGCAAAAAATCAAAAATTGCTTTGCCTTAATTCAAAACTGGATATTATAAAGAGACTGTTCTGATGATCTGACTGGAATCACTTAAAGAATCATATCATCATTTAGGTTGGAAAAAACCTCTAGGATCATTGAGTCCAACCAACACCAAAACTGTTATGGTTCAGTGTCAATACAAAGTCATAGATTTCTATCTTCTGATGCCTTATGTGGAGAGTGTATGCCTATATATCTGAGTCAACTGACTTTTTTAATGTCTTTCTAAGGGTCAAGATGAGCTTTCATGGGGACACATTTCCAGAGTTCTATTTTTCAATAAAAATCAAAGAATTCAACCAGGTTATATCTGAATAATATAAAATGGTACAGCCCTGATGAAATCAGCACATCTGTAATCTTTTAATCCAGAGAAAGATGCACTTTATAAAAATACTATTTAAATATTTGTGATATTTAGGGATTTAACGTATAAATAAATAGATTTTCTGTCAAATTGGGTGGCCATAGAAGAGAAAAAAGCATGAATAATGCTTATAATCCCTTTATATCCCTAATTGGTCACAGTTTTCAATTGATGTTATATTCTTGGATGTTTCAGTGATATCTGACACCACTGAATAACACTGAATTGCTCAGAGCTTATGCCCATCTAATACAAAAAGTCATTTAATTTGCTTACCTGTCCATGTACATGATGTTCCTTCCGGTAATTTTTATTCTTTTTTTCCCCCATATTCTTTACATGCATCCAGGGAATTACCATTTTGTCTATTGTTATCCAGTGTTTCTATGCTTCTTCTGTGTGAAATACTCTAATTGCACAGTTTGCATTTCACTTATTTAGTTGCCCCATTTCATGATCAAAGTTGAAGTCTATTTATTTTGCCCATATTTTTAATCTAATGATAGCTAATATTTAACTCTACAGGTCAGGTAAATCTCTCCTGTTTAATGTTGTATCACTATGGCAAAGTACAGATGATAATTAGGGAATATGCATTTATAAGGAGTGTCATATTTATATTGCACTTTGCTATTTACCATAGTATTTTCATAGTGGTTGGCATGATTTAACCAGCAGCTCCTTGTGAACACTTAGTTATCTAATTGAAATTGAGTATTTAATCCATTCCTTTAAAAGTAAATCATGATCAATATCACAGAATATCATTTTCATAGATAAAATTGAACTCTTTACATAGTAATGTATAACAATATCTCAGAAATAATTTTCAAGTTCTTGCCCATTTAAATACTAAATGATTTGTCTATTTAGAAATTTTTTTTTTAATGAAGGATTATTTTCTAATTTGCTCTATGGTAATTTTAATCAAGAACCAAGGCAGTACTAACATAGAGAAATCTGAGTCATACATAAATATGCAGCAACAAGTATCTGAAAATTTTCATTTATACTCATCCAAGTAAATGGTAGAAATAACCTGGCTATCCCTATCAGCTTGCTGGGTTTTTTCCCTTTGGCAATTTACATAATGATAATAATGACCTGAAATCTAAAATATACACACCCTACAGAGCACCACCATTTTTCTTGCTGTCATTTCACAGAAACACAGAATATCCTGAGTTGGAAGGGACCCAGAAATGTGCCTGAGAGCCCAAGAGCATTGTCCAGACACTTCCTGAACTCTGTCAGGCTTGGTGCTGTGACCACTTCCCTGGGGAGCCTGCTCCAGCACCCAACCACCCTCTGGGTGAAGAACCTGAATCTATTCCAAGCAAGATATCAGCAATAGTGTGGCCAGCAGGACTATGGCAGTGATTGCTCCCCTGCACTCAGAACTGGTGAGGGCACACCTCAAATCCTGTGTCAGTTTTGGGCCCCTCTCTCCTAGAGAGACTTTGAAGTGCTGGAGCATGTCCAGGGAAAGGCAACAAAGCTGGTGAAGGGTCTGGAGCACAATTCTCGTGAGATACAGCTGAGAGAGGTAGAGTTGATTAGCCTGGAAACAGTAGAGGCTCAGGGGGACACATCACTCTCTGCAACTCCTGAAAAGTGGTTGTAGTCAGGTGGGGGTCAGCCTCTTCTCCCAGGTAACATGCAATAGGACTAGAGGAAATGGACACAAGTTGCTCCAGAAGAGGTTAAGACAGGATGTTGGGATAAATTTCTTCACTGAAGGGCTGTTAGGCATAGGAATGAGCTGCCCAGGGAAGTGGTTGAGTCACCATCCCTGGAGGTATTTAAAGAACATGTGGATGTGGCACTTAGGGACATGATTCAGTGGTGAACTTGGCAGGTTAATGGCTGGACTCTATGATCTTAAAGGCTTTTTCCAAACTAAACAATTCTACGACTTTAAGAAGAATATAAAAATCAAATTCTTCACATTTGCTATTTATACATTCTTGTTTATTTCTAATGCCTTCGGTTGGTAACTGACTACATTGACTGTAGCCTTGCTTTAAAGTGTAAATCTCAAGCACTTCATTCCAAAATGCTAAATTATCACTGCTTAATTTCTTTTTGGGTTCCATTTAAGAATGTAAACACTCAGTAGACATGATATAAACATGCAAGGATTTTAGTCAACTCACTGTTTGGGATTCCTCTCACATGAGCAAGGACAGCACAGACAACTACCAGCTCCAGGTGCTTAGGTCTTTTAAAATTTGTGACACATATGTAGGAAAACTATGTTTCTCTTTAAATAAATATTTTCTATTAGAGCTTTCTTACCCAGACTTGCATAGCACATTTATTTCCCTGGGTCATTTTCCATTTTACAGCAAATAGATTATAGACATAGCATAGCAATCTGACAGCAGCTTTTCCCTCCATCAATAGCATTTCTATTTAAAGACGGGGATTCAAAATCAGTATTGAAGGTACAAGCTCTCGCTTCTCAGGGGAGTCAGTGTACCTGTGCATAATTCATCACCTCTGTTAGTTTAGTAAGACTGAGTTTAAAATTAAAGGAAAACCTGGCACTAAGTCTTTTTAATGAAATGTCTAGTGCTCTGCAGGTGTGAATCCATATCTTCACTTAAAGCCAGCTCTACTCTCTGACCATATTACTTGTCTACAGGAATGCTGTTGGCACCAGCACTGTGGGTTTAACTGGTGTCTGAGGAGAGGGTCATCCCCACTATACCTCGAGAAGACAAGGATCTTCCATGACATTGTTGAGCTCGAGTCATCAAAAATCTAACAAAAGTAGACTAAAAAAGAAGGACTCACACAAAGCTGCTGCCTCCATTGAGCGTGCCTGAGCCCTAGATATTCCTGGAAGGCAAAGCTATTGTTGCTATCACACTTCTTTTGCCTCTCTTCTCTTTCCCACTTGCTATTCTCCCACTTTGTCCTTGAGTTCTCCGTTAAAAAAAAAAGCTCAGTTAAAGTGGTTAACAGGTATGGGCCCATAGATAACAGTATGACAGCAAATTAGTCAAGCATGAGCTGGTACCAAAATCAGAAAGTGAAGGAAACTTTCTCTCCTTATGGGAAAGTAAATTTTCATCCAAATAAATTAAAAAATGAGTAGATGAATCCCAAAATGCTACCATCACACCTGTCTTACGCTATTGTTACTATCACAATTTCTAGAAATTCCCTGTTTGCTGGTGCTTCTCAGCATGAGAATACAGAATCTTGCTACAGTTATTAACTTGTGAAATGGAGACTTACCATAAAATACATATAAAGTGCAATTACTATCATAAAATACACTGGAGTGCAATTTAATTTCTCTGATAAAACTTCATTTTCTGCTTCCTGACATTCTCGACTGATTGATTTAAACAATGCAGCCTTCACACTATTTTAAGAGATTAAGCTCAAACGAATAGCCTGGCTGAGCCATGATCCGTGACCTTCAGTACCTGCCATGGGCCTTCATGGATGATTTCTGATGAACACAGCCCAGAGTAAATACACTCGTGTAGATTACTTGTTCCTGTGATCATAATTATAGGTACACTCTCTTTCAATAATTAATTACTGTGTAACTTGCAGGTTTTTTGCTTGTATGGTATAGTTGCATCGTTAGCATATAGTTAGCTTGGACTCAAACACAAATATATTGGTGACTGTGATCACAGGGATATTGAATAGCCATGTGGTTCTGTGTCCAAAAGTAGGCAGAATTTACACAAAAATTACTGTCCTTGAGGCAGACGTGTATTTAATTATAATGTTCAATGTTTGGGCTATGAAGGCAGAGGACTATTCTGCTCTTAATAACCTTATTTATTTTAATTGTACAAGAAAATATCACAATAGCAGCAAGTTGAGCTGGTACACAATTTATAAGAAAAAAATGTAATCAAAACAGAACCTTCAGGTCCTATTAGGCATTTTCATCAGTGTCTTACTGGGTTCTTTCCCTTTTTCCTCCATCTCATTTAAAAGACAGAAATTGAAATCCCTTGGAAATTTTAAAGATAGAAATAGAGTTCAAATGGACTTCACTCCATTTACTCAACATCTAACAAATACTTATCTAAACCTAGCTACCAAGAACCTTGATAAAACTGGCTGGTGCTTTATTTTAAATGGCAAAGTTTTTAAAAACTGGGCAAGATACCAAAAATCTTACTTTGTGTGAAGTCAGATGCCTAATTACAGCTGTAGGCTAAAAGAAAACAGTTTTGGTATCTTTTTTTAACTTGGGTATGTATAAACTGGTTAATCTCTAATCCCATGGCACCTTTTCATTTCACCAGGGGATCAGGCAACAACTGTTCCCCTTTATGACACTAATTCTGTACTATATGGCAGTACTGACTTAGTGGAATTACTCTTAATTCACAGAACTTTCTGGAGAGAAAGACTGTAAACAGATCCCCCAAATTGTTTAGAAGTGGGAGAGTAATGCGAGCCCCATGTAGCTGATTCTCTATATTGAAATGTTTTAGTAGCAGTAGGTTGCAGTGAAGTCTATTGTCATGTCCTACCTATGTTTTAGGCATTATTATGCTTAAAACACATATTTGCTGGGGATTTTGTTACTAGGAAAGTATAAGGCACGCTAATATATATATATATATATACACACACACATATATATATATAAAGCAGGATAGTGTTTAATAAAAAGAATGAGAAAAAATTGATATCAAGAAAATCAAGTAAATACCTCCCATTTGAAAATAAGCACACTCTGCAAAAGGTTTCACAAACAAGCTGGGATGGTGCTTGTTAGGATCTGACTGATGTATGAACCCATGGGAAGAGGAGGACAGGAGGGATACTTGTCCATGGGAAGTTAAGAGCTCTGGAGAGATTTATAATATATATAATATATAATATATATAGATATAATATAATATAATACTTATATATATATATACATAATATAATATATAATCTATAATATATTTCACAGGGTTAAGACCCCCTGAAATAAAGTATGTCTTTCCTCCTCTTTTGTTACACTCCAAGCCCTATAATTTCTTTTTTATTGAATCAGTCTCACAATAATTTGCCTAACAGAAACAAAAGACAAAATCCATCCTTAAAGACTGAATCCCTTGATACTTTTCATAAATTTCCTGCTATTGAAGAATATCCTTAATATATACATCTGAATCCCAGCTGTCTGATCAATTAGGAGACATAGAAACTATACAGATACATTTCTAGCATAGAGGGCAAAAACGAAGGTAAAATAAATTGGCTAGTAGTTGCTAAAGATAGCAAACATTATAAATGTCTTTTAATCACTAAAAGTGATTGACAATTTGTTATTTATCCAGAAAGATAAAAGGTTTAAAACTAAATAAAATGTAAAATATAATTGTTGACAACACTGATTATATATAATGCTAGACATTTTAAATTCTATATATTTTTAAGCAAAATTATTCTTTTCTCCCTTAATCTAACTTTTCCTTTCATGTTCTCAGATAAAGTATTTTGGCTTGAACTAGATGTGCTGTTAGGCAGTGATTGTCACATATTACTATAATGATCCCATCGTTCCTGAGGTATTTTCACATAGGAAAAGCAGATGGCATCGTAGCCAGGGCTCCACTACCAGATCATCATATGCCATGATCTGTCTCAAGTGTGAACTATTTTGGAAGGATTTCAATGCTCTGTAGTTCCTTAGATTCACAAATTGGTAAAGTGTTCCCAGACCCACAGCTGTCCACGTTCTTGTGGTCTAAAAATACACATGTAATATTTTTGGCTAATCAGCCATGTTCTATCTACTGGTATTGACTGGCCTCTCTGAAACCCACCCAAGAATGTGTGCATGTTCGAGCAGCAACAGATGTAATTCTATTCATATTGATATAAAACAGAATATTGATAATTCCTGGTTTGGGTTTGGGGGTTTTTTTCCAGTTTCAGGAATTCTTGCTGGCAGTAAAATGTTCACTAGATCAACAGGAGTTCTGAGGTTATTCAGGTCTAAAGCAAGTGACAAAAATGAGACACACATCCCAGAAGTTCTTCGATGACAGAAGATGGATCCCAAGTTAGTTTATGATAATTGAGATGAATAAATTGTTATCTTATGACTATTTAGTCTTTTGAACATGACTATTCCAATCCAGGTTATTCTCATGTGCACGCTTTGGCTGTTGCTTGTCCACATGCCTGTCTCCTTTGAGTATTAACTGGTGCACCTGCATTCACTATTTGTCATGGAAACTGAAATAGAACTAAATTAGTTTATGGTCCTTTTTCAGAATTCAAGAGCAGAACATAATTTTTTTAAACTCTTAGATGTAGAAGGCCAAGTAAAATTATAGAAAGCAGACAGTTTTCAATTGTTCCAGGTATTAAGATCTGCCTAACACTTGTCATCTACATGATGATTCTACTGCTCTCTATCAGATTACATTCAATATAATAACATTTAAACAAAATTAAATCAAACCCCTTGGGTCTTTACCTCTATAGCAGCTATTCAAATTACCCTGCTCACATGACTACTGAAAAGGCAAACATGTCAGTGCTGAGAATAGAGAGACACAATAAAGAGGAAGAGGGAAATCTGGTAACCAAGCAATGAAGTCATGAGCTTCCATCTGTGAGAAGGATCAGCAAAGTTACTGCAGAAGAAATAACAGTCTTATCCCTGAATGTAAGGAAAGAATTATAGAACTGGAAGTACTTTATGGCAGATTAACAAATAGCACTAGAAGATGTAGAATTCTCATGAGAGAAAAGCAGTGCTCATACAAAGGAGCTGTGTGAGAATTGGGAGAGAAGTTGCTTCTACCTAGATAGTTAAGAAAGAAGAACAAAGGGTACAAGCAAAGGCTGTGGATTTATACTTAATGCTTAGTCTGAAAAGGTTTCAGATGTCACAGACAAGTATCCTGCTAGCATACATGTGTATGACAGCCTTTTAAAATGTAAATCAATAATGTATCACTTATGGAACATCTCAAGCCCTAGGAATGCTATTCATACCATTGATGATTTCAGCCAATGGTAGAAATGGAACCACGTGCTTGAGGAAGCCATACAAGACCAGCACACAGATGTTATAGGCAGAAAGAAGGAGCATAATTAAAACCTCATCTGCACATTCTGGATAATCAGAAACCAAAAGTCTCAGTATATCTAAAAATATCAAATATACCATCTTAAATTCATATGATAATACAGTTGTGAGCAACCTCAGCAGGTGTCTCATACAATTTCCTGCCCAAAGTAGTGTCAATGAGACTGTGAGACCAGGTTGGTTAGGGGGTTATCCAGCTCGGTCCTGAGAATGTCCAAGGAAGGGAACCGCACGGCTTCTTTGGGCAATCATCATGTTTGTGTGAGATTGGCAGAGAAAGGACTATTGAAGCACTAAATGGGATTAAGTTTTTGCCCTAAACTGAAGATGTATTTGGCACGCCCTAGTCTCAAAGGATGCATAGCCCTAGACTGGGATACTTGACAAGGTCTATCAATTGATATTCAATTTCAAGTGAATCACAGTAATCTTGTGTTTTCCAGGTGCCAGTAAAATGAAATCAATATTTGAGATTATCACAATTTCTCCCTCAGAACAGTCTTCCGATTTGGAATGTCCACTTCCCAAAATATCAGCATTTCCTGGGGGAAAAAAAAATCCTAAGAAAAATTAAAAATGCCTTTAGGAAATATTTTCTCTCAATATTTGACTTCATGAATTTGTTTTCTTCCTGATAAATTGGAATAAAAACAAGGCCCATATTTGCAACAGTCCAGTTCTGTGTCTGAATCTGTCAGGATGTGGAAGTCTGAGGCCAGATTGGATAGGCAGTCATCTGAGTTGTTCATTATTGTCCTGACCTGACACAAAAACATGATGTTTTCTTAAATCCTAGGTGTGCTTTCTTTCCAGCTATTGACACAGCATATGAGGAAAATGGTACATGAATATTTGTCTAGCTTGAATGGCATAAAAAATAATGTATATTTGCAATGATTTTTTTTCAAGAGTTGCGAAAGCAGACTTTCAATGTCACCTGTGAATAGCCTGATTACTGAGCTAAAGCATAGTTTCTGAGTGACTGTTTTGGGTGGTACAGCATGTACAGAAGAACTCCTCTTTCAAAAAGTGTATCTGGAGGGTTTGGATATTATACTGTGAAAATAAGTATAAAATTAAAAAATAGTTACAGTTATCATAATCATCAACAGAATTAATATGTCTACTGTGATCTAACATGCACCTATCTTAAATAATTTAACAAAGAATGATAAAAAGAAAAATGCAAAATAAATGAATGTGTTATGATGAGATAATCTTGCTATTTCTGAATATATATTTTGGTATAGCCAAGAAAAGCTGACTTTAATCTGAAATTATTATTCATCCTGCCAAATAACTTGAGCTGGATGGAAGACAAGTGCTGGGAAAAACTAGACTGAAAAAGTATTTCTTATTTATATTGCAATCAAATAGACATAATGGCAGAGATATGAAATACAGTAGAGATTATTTAAATAAATTCTATCTTAGGCAGCAAAAGACTTTCACAACATATGTCATTTGAGCATCTCTCTCTGTCATCACAGATCGTGAGCAAAACTCTCACTTGCCAAGTACCTGCAGTCCACATTGGCTTCAGTAGAGTTATTGAATACAGAATTTAGCACTGATGAGAAATCTCCCCATTCATTTGCAGCTGCATCAGTGTTTTTCTGGAGATGTTAGCTCCAGATAGGAACCCGGGTTTGGAAATGTAGCCTATATTACATGTATTTTATCTGCACAAACAGCAGATCAGCTCATACACTACCTTTGTGGAGGAAAATGGTGTTTCAGGACATGGGTATCTCTTCAAACGAATTAGAAAAACACTGATTTTTGTCATATAATTAGACATGATCTCATACTATGATATTATGAAAGAAAAGTGGAAATATTGAAAAAGAAATATGTGAACTAGATATCTGCAGATTGTTTTTGACAGTAATGTGAACAAAAGCACAGATACGTGCAGTGTCAGAAGGAATTAATCTATATGATTCTGGACTCTGCACAGTTACAGAGAAATATTATTACAATGAGAATAATACTGAAAAAATAAATGTGGAAAAATACAGTTGTAGGGAGAAAATATACATGCCAGGTGGAGAAAGCTTCGCCTACAGAACTGAGTGTTAGAATATGCTAATAATAAAATTGTTAATGACTAAGTGAGCACAGTGTAGAAACTGCAGTTACCTTATTTAGATGAAATGACTGTGTAAAGTATGTTAACAGAATGCAGAAAGAGCAAAGAAGGTATAGAACACTAAAAATGAAGAACCAAACTCTACTTGCTGGGTCTTTCTAATTAACATAAAAACACAATGTACTACTACTGAGATATTTAGGAAAAAGAAATTCACCTTCATCAAGACGATATGGAACCATTTACACTAAAGCCTTGTACTATTTTGGTGAGGTTTATTTGTTATGAGCGAAATAGGAATTTATTTGCTGTGTTCTGGGACACAATATCGAAATTTCTCAGCTTACTGTACTCTGATTGAGGTCTACAAGGTCTTTGGGGATATATAACAAACAACCTTAGGATTAGTGAAAACATTCTGAAGCTAGAATAAACATCTGAAACTCTATTTAGAGTTGATGAAAGCTATTTATTTTCCCCCTAAATTGTTTGAATTTAAATTTAATTTTTCCTACTAAAGTTCACTGCATATTATAATTTCTGGCCAGTTTCAGATCAGTTTCACCTTACTTTCTGGTCCACTTATACCTCCATCTATGTGATCCCTCCATTCCTCTGCCTTTGAGGCTGAAAACCACAAATAACTGACTATAACTAGTAGATATAGTAGTAGTACTGATAGTAGTCAAGCAGTGAAGACAGAAAGCTGAAATGAATGGGAAACACGACATAAAGAGTAAAAGTGAGTAAAATTTATCCAAAATCATAACCTATCAGATCAACCCAATGAAAGGGAGCAAAACCCCTATATTTATCTATTAAAATAATAATAAAAAATAAATCTGCTTAGGTTATTTGTACTGCCAGGACCAAAAGGAAGCACTTACATTATTCAAAACTGTGTTTTATTAATCTTAAAGTGAATCTGTGCTGGAAAGAAATTTGTATGTGATTACTGATTGAAAACACATCCAATCTGAATTGTCCAAAGGAGATAAAAGGTCTCTCTGCCTCTTGGTCACTCTCAGGCAAAATGTCTAGCATGAACCAAGTTCAGAGCAGCTGCTGTCCTTTTTTGCCCCTACAGCTGCTCAGCAATGCCTCACTGCCAGCTGCTGCAGGGCAGAGGAAAGGAAAAGAGGAGCTCTGGCTATCTACTGCTTGCTAAACTAGCAGCATATGGAAACACTACCCAAGCAGGAATTCAGTTCCCATAGCCTGATCTGAGGAAAAAGGCTGAGGAACAGAAACAACCTTCTTCATCTTGTGACCTCTCCAAAGTAAAACCTACCAATAGAGGGGCATCTACAGAACTGATTTGGAACAGTAATTTCGTTTTGTGAAAGATCTTGGTATGGCTGATTTTTGTGTATTATTTCTTAGAAACTAAAGAGTTTTAAAGTCTCTGTGAAAGGAAATTGGGCCAGCACAGAATGGGGCTGTGCACCCTGAAGATCCCAGTTCAGGCTACCTTTCTCTAAGGACACATGCCACAGAGCCCTGTTGCAGTTGCCCTAGGAAGAACTTCAGGCAAAACCAAAAACCTTGCAACCCCAGGAAGGCCTAGGTCACTGCTCTACTTTTCATTGGCATTAGGGTGAGAGTCAGAAATCATAATAAATCTGCTCCAAATACAAGATGCATTTTACATTTTTATTGACAAAAACACATTCAGAATATGCAGATGTAGAAGAAGGAATTCTAATCACTCACTTTATTCAAGTGAGAAGCTAAGAAAAGAAATGAGCCTCACCTGACAGATGGTGGTCCTAACACTTAATATTTGAATACACTGTGGAGAAGGCAACAGGAATTTGGATGCAAAGACAATTAATTTTAGAAATATATAGATCTAGTTCAATTAGTAACTTACAGAAAATAACTTACTTTTCTCTTGCTCTAGCAATGAATTTGTTCCCTTTCCCAGCTTATTCCATATTTTCTAGGCATATGCTTCTGAGGAGACCAAATTTAAGATATGTGATATAATAATAATCATAATAGTTCTTACATGAATTTGCATGAACTATTATTATAAAATATCATCCCTGAATTTATGTTATGGTGGAAGACAAATTACAGAGAATGCATATATTTATCTTCAATTACATTTCCCTGTGGTACAGAATTACTCACAAATATATGGAGCAGGGTACTGTTTTTGTATACCATTAAAATTCTTCTATATATAGTAGGAGGAAACAAATAAATTAATAGAAGTATGTTTCATGTCTTGCCTAATTACAATCAACATTCTTTCTGAACTGACGGCTGTCAGAATCATAGAATCATAGCACTGTAATCCAGCTAGAAAATCTTGAAGAGAAGCAGCACATGTTGGGGTCATTCCTGATGCTCTTAATTGGCCGGAGAAGGTCAGCATGGAGTAGCCTGAAGCACCCATTCCAGGCCAAGAACCCAGAGAAACACAGTGTGCATCCGAATACTGTAAATCCCCAAAGCAAGAGCCCACACCAAAACTGTGGCTTAATATGAGGGAATGAAGCCTTGTGGGGAGACAGAGAGATATTGAAAGAGTCTCTCAGAGGAAGAAGTTAAAGCCTCATTGCTTGAATAATTTAAATCCTAAATGAATAATACAAATGCAAATATACTAAAGGGAACAATCCACTGGCAGGGCATTCAGTAGATGGATATATTGATGGTTTTTGTAATTCTGTATACATGACCTGTACCTGCTAATTCCAAAATAATTCTAAGTCATGAGGTTCTGAATCCCGAGGCATTCAAATATAACATATAATAATAGCAGTGTATACTGTGGAATAGCTAACAAATTTTTATGAATCCTTCCAGGAAAAGTTGCTCGCTTTCTTAACATTTTCCCATGTGATGTCACCTTAACTAGACTAGGAAATTTAGCTGACAGAATTTCTGCTCTTATAGATTTTGCATTTATAATTCATATTCTTGTCATCAAATTACTGTCTCCCGGAGTGAATTACTTGTAAAATATACATTGAATGAAATCCCAAGTATAACAAAACTTTTTTTTTATTACTGATTAAACTAGCTATAAAATTAACTAGAAATTCATAATCAATTTTTAGACTGTAATTTGGTGCAGAAACTTCTTTTTTCATACTAAAAACCTGATATTCTTTCTCTCATGGAGATATCTGAAGTCCTGAATACTAATAAGACCCATGTGCAGACACAATGATGACGAATGCCTTAAAGCCAAATGTAATAATCGCCTCTGTGCAACCTCATTGACAGTAGTGGTCTCGCCAGAAATAGGAGCCTTTTTTTTCCTATAGATAGCAAAAGTGAAACACAAAATAACCATAATCAGACCTAATTCAAGGTGAATTTTGTAACAACATTAGCAAAGTATTCCCATTTTTCTATGTAGATAACTCTGTAGACCATGTGGCTTTAGGATTAGGAATGACCTGGTGGTCCTGGGGCATCAGCGCAGTGCAAGCAAAGTACTGCTCGAAGGAACCCCTCCAGCAGCAGCAGCAATTGCTACCACACTCACACAGTGCCTCTCTCAGTAGCATCAGCAGAGATTTGCTATTTGGATGTTCATGATATTCAAGGAGCTGATTTCTGTCTTCTCCAACAGAGGTAATTTGGCAGTCTGTTGTCCCAGGCAACTGCATACTTTGCCTGTGCCTAAAGCACAGACAGTCATAATCTAAATGATGATCATTATTATTGTGAAGGATTAAAACAAACGCCTAGGGCTTTAACTTGAAATTCTGGAAAGACATTAAAAAGTAAAGAGGTGAGAAAGCAAGACTGATAAAAACCAAAGGTGATGGTAAGAGACATTAACCTTTCAAGGAATCACAAGGGCCATCTTAGCACAAAATGGGATTCAAAATAAAGTTTCAGTATTTCACTTGACAGTTCTGAAGACACTCCCAGCCTTATTTAAAATTATAAGCATATATAACATAGATGGATGAATAAATTACAGGGGCATACGGGATATACGTGGTAAAAGCAACACAAATATCCTATGCTAGATGAAACAATGGCAGGGCAGAGAAAGAAAGAAGAAAAAACCCGAGAACTATCAAGACTTAACTGTTCATCTCTCCAGTACAAAAAATGTTTATTTAAATAGGAATGCACTTATAAACTTCTGTCTACAGGAGGGCAAACCATAGAATCACAACTATAATGAATGGAAAACACAGAATTTTAAAAAGTAACAACATATGGTTAAAGATTATTTAAACTGGAAAAGGAAAAATATTTCTCTTCGGGAAAGTCTTCAGTAGCATCAAAGAGAAAAAGACATCATCAAATATGATAAGAATGCTGAAATAAATCTGACTGTATCCTTTATTTATTTTTTCACTAAAAATATTCTGGGAAATATGATTAGAACTATATCCCCAGAACTATCTTTTCCTGACAATACCAGGTTTAATTGCTAACTGCCAAGATGTTGAAATAGATCAGTAACACATCTCAAGGCATATACTCCCCTAAATTCTCTTAAGGAACTTGAGAAGGAAGTAGTTAAAGTTCCAGAGAAAACCTTGTAACCACTCTTTCCAAATCAACTGCTCTCCTTGAGGCCAGGAAATGCCATATTTAGATCTGCTGAGGAGCAGCAGCGCTCACTGGAGAGCTATCCCTGGGCTGGGGCGAGGGTGGTGCCACAAGGGCCAAGGCCACAAGGGGGCAGAGGACATGGGACCGGCCACGCCCAATGGATTTGAGCTCCGGAGACACCCTCCCTCGGTATCTTGGTCTCTTGCAGTGTTAGCAACTGTGCAACTTTATAGGTAAAACATATATCTCCATGGCATTCTCCATTTCTTTAATCTCACTAGAGACGTACATTTACAATAAATTCCATCTTTCCCACTTGTATGCATATTTTCCCAATCAAATGCAAATTCTTCCACATTACTTTCTCTGTGTTTGTTGTAAACTGTCTAATTTTAATATATTTTCCTTTCACATTTCTCTCACTATTGGCTTGCTACAGAAAATTATCAAGCAATACGCACAACGCATATTAAGCACTCCAGGAGCAATAGATCATCTACAAGACTGCAGGGGTGTAAATCACCACAGTGAAACATTTTCTGATGTCACCTATTGCTCCTGTAGTTATTACAACCCATCATTCTTGTTAATTCATTCCCTGCTGAAAACCACATCTCAGATCTTGTCTTTCAGTAGCAGCTATCTTGCTTTGACTGGGGTTATCTTGGTCAGTTCTAAACCAACCAACCAAGATGAAAAAAAATTGGACTCTAATATATGTTCACATAATCACTACCAAAGTTCAAGCTACCACCAGAATGCAGAACAAAAATGGTTTTCCCAAGTTATGGAGTTCTGGTACCTTCAGTTTTCAGGCAAGCAAAGGGTGGCTCTCAAATTTAACATGAAAGGATGGGGCTTCAGTGAAATTTGAATTCTTAAAATTAATTATATGGGGTTTTTTTTCTTGTTTTCTTTCCAGACAGGCACCTGATGCACTGGACTCTGGACTCTACCGGCCTGTAGTTGATCTAGTTTGCTACTACTTGTTGAATACTAGAAGCAATATTATTACAAAAAAAATATGTTTTTCCTTCGGTTCATTCTGAATATAGAGATTTAAACATTGCTTCTGTAAATAAGCAACACTCACTTCCTAAGATTGATTATGTATCTGATTACATATCACTTAATGTAGATGAGGCTTTGTAATTAGTAAACTGTATACTAATTACAGTTTACATATATAAACATAATACAGTTTATGTATATATAAATTGTATTTTCAGACATCATTCACAGTTGTGTAAATCCGAGATGACTCCACTGAGATTAAATTAAATTAGTCCAGAAATGTACCCTCATACTTAAAAGACTGTGGCCCACCTATGACAAATATAGAGGATGACACACGGTAGCGGTGAAACAAAGGCCACACCTGAGAGAAGCTCACGGAAATAAGGAAACACCTGTTTGTGTTGTGGAAGAACAGGTGGGAAGCGGTGGTTTGCCGGCTCAATATCCTGTGCTTGTGATTACAAAGAACCGTGCTCAGTTGCCTCTCTTTTTTGCTCTGTGAGTCTATTAAGAAGATGCCGGTGTTTTGCACTACCCTGGAGATGCTTTTCCAGCATCGCATGGCTGCCCCCAGCTCCCTCCCCGTGTCACCGAGCCGAGCCGTGCTGAACGCACACCGTACTGCCTGCCGGGTAGTGCAAGAAGCCTTAATTACAGCCTGAAAATAATACCCTCTTCCCCTGGGAGCCTCCCCAGCTATTCCAGTGGGATGGGAGAAGCTAAGAGCAGCCAGGTGGGGGGAAGCTGGTGCTCCCGGGGCCCGACCGCTGGCAGCGGCGCCTCCGTGCGCGCCGGCGAGGCGGCTCCAGCACCACGGCCAGCTCCGAGCGGGCGCCGCGCCCCGACGCGGCCCC
>WBMZ01009522.1:0-27572 GCA_013400975.1 Atrichornis clamosus | reverse complement strand
CCCCCCCGCGCCCGCCCCGCGCCGAGCGCTGCCCGGTCCTGCTCCCCCGCACAAGCTTGGCGGCGTCTGCCGGCCGGGAGCGCCCATTGGCCGCCGCGCTGCGTGACGTCAGGCGCCTTCCCCGCGCCATTGGCGTGGGCCCGTGTGTGTACACACACCGCCCGCCAATCCCCGGCGCTGCGGCCGAGGGGGCGGGGCGGAAGGGCGTGGCCGGCCGAGACCTGAAACCACCGCCTCTCTCTCGCGGTGCGCGGTGGACGCTGTGAGGGCGGGGGACCACGGGTTCGAGGCCCGCGACAGCTCCAGGCGGCCGCACCTGCCCCAGCGGCGCCCAGGTGCTGCCGGGCGGTACGAAGTGTATAAATATATAAATATATAAACGCCTGTGTTTACACACAGCGCGCGGCGCCGCGCTGGCTGCGGCCGCCGGCCCTGGCGCTTATCTGAGAGGCAGGCGCTGGCGGGGCTGGGTCCGGGGATGCAAAGTTCAGCCCCGCCGCGGGCGCCGCAGGAACGTCCGGCCGCGGGGGGGGGAGCCGGCGGCAGAAGGAGCCGGGGCGGTACGGTCGGGACGGCCTCTGCACCGTGCCCGGCCCCAGTTCCATGACTTCCCCCCTGCGAACAAAGGCTCTCGGGCCAACAAAGCGCGGCGGGGCCGGGGAGCAGCGACCGTGCCCTCGCACCTCCGCCCCCGCACGGCAACCCCACGGCAGCCGCGGGTACAGCCCCGAGAAACACAGTCCCAGCTCGACACCTTAAAGCCCTAAGAAGCATTTCCTTTCAACATTTCCTTACCGTTTTAAAAAACTGATTTCAACAAAGCAGGATTAAGTACTCTTAGAGAGACAATACAAATGGAAAGCACTCCCGGGAGTAAAACAATAAAATTGGCATTAGTTCCATTCAAAACAAGGATGCAACATTTAAGTCTTTCTCCAGTGCAGCCAGGCACTCTTCCAAGGCATGCAGTTACCCATTTTTCACATTTCTCTAACACAAGTTCAGCTTAATGCCATCGAGCAAGCTGAGCAAAACAAGGTTTATGGGGACACAAACATTATGTGCTTTAGATGCATGGAGACCATAAATATACTAGACCTAACAAGGTAAATTTGTGTATTTATTGTGATAGGAAAGATGAGTGCTCATGTCTTTACAAACAACTCGATGGTAAGGGTCTTTAGGAGAAATGGGTCTTAATGTCTCCACCAACCTCAAGCCGCACAAGTTTATTACAGAACCCAGACAGTTTGACTACAGTAATAGATGTAGAGCTATTTCATCTTATCCCCTTCACTAAAAAGGGAAGGAACATCAAAAAACAGGTGTCCAACACATGAAAAGGAGTCCGTCTAAGGAAAATATTAGCAAACAAGACCTGTATGTTTACTTCAGTGGGGTAGTTTACAATTGAAAATCTAGACTGTGCCCAGGAATTTGCTGACTTTATGGGTTTAGTTTCTTTTCATGCTTTATAAAACACTTCCATCACATGTAACAACACCTTTTACTAATATTTGCAGTGTTATGCAAGATTAATTCACAAAAGCAAAAAAAATACGCAAACTGTTGTGTATTCTCTTGGAGACCCCTCTAACAGGTACCACAACCACTAACATGACACCTGCCCTAACAGAAGTGTAGAAGGCATGTACTGCCTTAAAAAAAGGAAGCAAACCAGAAGCAAACCAGGTTGGCTGGTTTACTACACTATTCTGTAAGTTACTTAAGCTAAACAAGTACTTGAACTCAAACATAGCCTTAATAAAGACACTTGGGCTTCATATGTCTCTTTTTGGTTCACTGGTTTATTTACTTTTCTGCAAGAAACTCCAGTGAGCTGAAGTCAGATACTAGAACTGATTATGAACATGTAAAATAGACATTTTAACCACCAAGGAAAGAAACAGAAGAAAGGTCACTGCTGCAGTCTGCATTTGCTTTCAACAGGAAATTGCAGACTANTGCTTTCAACAGGAAATTGCAGACTAACTGTAAATATATACATATATATATATATATATATAAAAAACGTCCCCACACACACTATTTGAGTTTGAAGCTGGTGAAACCATGACCCATTTGCATGAGGGTAAGTATACCACTGACATAACATTGTAAACCAGTACATAGTCTCAGAACTTTCACAAATCCCAAATTTTATCCCAGAATGAGGGCTGCATTGAAAAGTCTCTTAGAATTGGTTTCTTTAGACATGCTAAAGTGTGGTTTTAGCAGCTTCCAGTAGGAAGCTCTCATGTCTCCCTTCAGAATCTGTCTGGTCTCCCAGCCTTAGAGCATCTCCTTGCTCCCCCTGGCTAGTCAGATCCCTCCTAAATCCCCCCTCTTCCATTTTCACAACACATCACTTTTCAATATTTGCTAAGTTTCGCCACCTTCTACAAAAACTAACCCAAAACATGCTCCCCCTCCAACACTATCCCCTTCCTCCTGCTGAACTTGCTCTGGCTCCCTATAAAGCCTTAAACTTCTGGGTCAGAGCACTGCCATACTCCCCCACTCACCTGCAGGACTGTCACACCTCTTTGTTTCAAGAGGGGAGGGATCACAACTTTGTACTTTTTGGCTCAGACCAGTAACACAACCCCGCTCCATGCTATGGCTCACTGTCAAGAAATGGTTCTTACCTCTTTCCACAAAACTTCTCTTCAACTGATGAGCCTCTTGTGCTGTGCCCTGATCCTGGAAATAGTGGGACCAGTTTAAGGATCTTGCTACAGAGATTATGCCAATAGAAGGTAGCAGGCTGAAACAGCAATTCAGTATTTTTCTTTTTTCACTTTCTCCTGACAGGAAAGCAAGTCTAAATGCTCTTGTCAAAGACACATAAGAGCAACCGAATTAATTTTACATAAAATTAGCTGTTATAGGGGAGCAGGAAATACTGCTTAAAAGAAAACAGTACTCAAAAATCTTGGCCAAGTGCATTACACTAAGATTTTAAACATAGCCGGCTTGATTTTTTTCTTAGTTATGTAACAAAATTCATACATCTGCTCAATATTTTCAACTATCTGAAGACTGTTTCATCTGCCCTTTCTCTTGATATAAAACAATTAATCCAATAGTAGCAAGATCCCTCCCAACAAAAGAAGGATTATTATGAAGCATTATTTTTCATGCCACATAGTCTCTACGTATTTAACAGGACTATATGTTGCTATGAATGATAAAACTGCCAAACTGAGATGACATTATTTACTATTGGCACCATGTGTGTCTGTGAAGGCAGGATGCCCAGAGATCATTAACGCACCTTAACTGAATTGCCAATCCTCACGTGCCTGATGAGCTGCATTACTACCCAATCCTAAGTAAAACATTCAGTCTCAACTGAATCTCTTCAAATGATAGAACTACAAACTAGTTAATATTTATAATTTTTTATTGCTACCTTTACTATCAAACTCAGCTGATAGAAAATGTAAAATTGCATATACTTTCCAAACTGATGAAATCTAGAGACAAAATCTCATGAAATCTAGAGACAAACACTAAGAGAAAAAAACTAAATACAAGGAAAAAGGGCAGCAGTAAAAGCCATCATATATTAAATAGAAGTTAGTATGAGTGAGTTTCTAAAATGCTCTTAATGTCCTTCTGTGTAGCAAAAACTGAGACAGCACAGCACCTATAAAAGTCTATCTAATGCTTATTTCAAATCCATTTTCAATTAACAGGTACCACTTCTAGATATCAGCATATTAAAAATTTTCTGGGAAGATAAAATCAATTTTTCATGTAAAAGACAAGCAAAAGAGCCTTTGACAAGTAACCAAATTTCTTCAAGATGTCTATCAGTCTGTTCAGTCTTTGGGCAACTGTGTGTCACAAGCTGTGGCAGATGCTCTTATCTCCAAAGGTTGCTCCACCTTAGGAGATTTAGTCACTAGTTTGAACCACTCCACAACAAAACTCACATCTGTAAGCCATTTGAAATGCCTAGCTGGTAAATGTACTAAGGCCTTTTTGCATCCTTAATTTGTAGTGCAGTTCCTCTCCTGTAGATTTGAGGTTGGTGAAAGGAAAACAGGTTATATTTCCTGCTTCAGATTAAACAGTGAGAGTGATAAAATGGGTACCCAGAATAGGTCCTCTAGGACACTACCTAGAGCAAGAAGGCTATAAAAGGTGTTGGGTATCTTCTATAAAGGTGCAGTATCAGGCACATGGTGCTGGAGTTACCTTGAGCCAAGTGATTTGAACAGAATCAGGTTCAGCTCCCATTGGAGCTCCATCTGGGAACACTGCCTGCTCAACCCAGCAAAACCACAAGACTATCAAGTGAATGTAAGTCAAAGAGCCTTCATCAAAAGGGCAATAGGTGGACATTATACCCAGGCAGATGTTGATGAAACTAAACTCCTTCAGTGAGAACAGAGTGTAGAATACCAGCAACTGAGGCACAAAATTCTGCCCAAAATGCCGGACTGAAAACCTTTCTGCTCAGCCTGGAGAACCTTCTTGCTAATGAGCATTTTCTTTAGCAGTAACATTGTGACGACAAAAATCACAAGCTGAACACAGGTGTTAAAGCAAAGCAATTGTTTCACACATCCTGTAACTGCAAGATCTTACCTTACAGCAGGAAGAGTGGAGGGAATCTCATCAAGGGACCCTATATTGGAGTCTTGGCACTATAGCCTGGCGTACTACTAAAAATCAGCAAACAGACCTGCTTCTGGACTTCATTTAAGGATTCACATAAAAGGAGGTTCAGGAGAAATGGAAGGATACCAGGGAAAAAAAATTGCCAAGATGCAGCAGAGGCTGAAGGGCAGAATGTAACAGAACAAGAAAAATGGCATGTTAACATAGGGGTGACAAGTAAATGAGATCTAAACCACAGCTAGAGTAGATGTTCCAACTCAGGGTACATGATTGAAGGAAACAGGAAATGGTGTATGACTTGACCTTCCATGTTTAAGCACAAGAAAAAGTGAATGATAGTTCTTCAGCCCTCTTTCAATGTTGTTAAATATATAAACATTTCTTGTCTCCAATGTCTGTGAAATATAAATCACCCACAGTTTGAACTTGATATTATTCTGAAATTAAAATGTTTAATTATTTTACATTTTGGAAGCTGATTTACACGTAATCCTGAGAAAATTACAATAATTTAACATTAATGATAAGCAAATATATAAGAATTAATTCCACATTTCTTTAATTATAATTTATTTGTTTAAAAAATACAAAAGTAATTGATAGCTTCAAAAATAGACTTTTGACTCCCATTTAGCTAATAATAGGATTTAAGAATGGGTTTTAAAATACTAATGGTACAGATTTTTACAAGTTAGATAGCACACCTGGAACTAGTTTTAATGTATTTATGCTTGCAACGCCAGATAAGACTGGTTTTGGTATTTACAAAATTTAAAAAAATTGAGCTAAATTAGATAGGAAGTATCAGCTACAAAAATCCTGGATTTTTTAAATGGAGTGCTGAAAGCTTATTTTCTTTTGTATTTCATCTTAACCTAGTGCACAAAAAATATGATCACAGGGCTTAGAGTAAACCAAAAGGTGGTAACAGGCTACTACTAAAAAAATGTCTTTGTACACATTTAAGTTAATGACAACCCACTCCTAACAATCATTTTGTTTCTTAGCAATGCCTATGGGAATATACGTGCCTTTTATCCTTCCTTGATGATCAGCATACCAAAGATTTTAAAGATCCAAAGGGAGGCGAGTTCCTCAGTAGAAAACCCATCACAGGAAAAGCAGCCCATGTACAGTACACGGTAGGATTTGAGCAGCTGGGCCACCCAAAGGAGGTCACTGAAGGGACACAAATGCTGCAGCTGGACCACAGCTGCCCCAGGGATGATGGGAAGAGTCATTACAGTGTGGTAAGTAATCCAACAGCAGGGGGGTTACTGAAGGACCACACAACTGATAATACACCATCACAAATTTCAGTGGTGGTTTTGTGCTGTCCTATTATTGTCAAGACATTTATAAATATGAATTAAACCATCTTCATTGTTCTATAATTGAAATGCCAATTTCTACCAGTGCAGAGAGTGTTTCATTGCTTGTAGCCATGTATCCATAGCAGGTCTATATTCCTCTGAGTCCTTCTGGGGCTCAAACACCGCTTCTACTCGCCTTAGCTTCTTTAGTTGTTCTTTGTCAGTCCAAAATCCTATAAACAGAAAATTAATTCTCCAGCTCAACTGCAAGTATGTTTTTTTGAGTTGTTTTAATCTATTTCCAAGAGATTCAAAGCAGAAACACAATAAGAAATCATGACAGCTTTTCTTTACTCAACCAACAACTTTCTCAGAGGGAAGCATATTTTTAACATTGTGAAAATCCTTTCCAATAGGATCCACTTGTTTGGAATCCTGACAACAGTGCATCTGTTTAACTGGGATGGTTTCCAAGAAACAGCTCTGGTACAGTGAAGTTCCCTTAGGTTTCATCCACAAAGTGCTTTTGGTTGCAGGTCCTTCTCAATGAAGAAGAGCCACAGAAACCAGGACTTCAATGCTTTCCTACTATCTTAAAGGATTGCATAGGTGGCAGAAAACAGCTGGTGTTGTGGATTCAGATTGTTATTAAATCATTCTTGTCTGTCAAGGGTCCCAACTTTCTAGCACTTTTAATTGCTAAGTCTTACCCAAGCATATAGTTTTTACCTTCCATTTGTGTTATTTACATATCAAAGCAATTTAACAAAAATATATTTTGTAGGTGTATATTAAGCAAAACCATGGACAGTTTGTAGTTTTAAGTCTGGTTAACAACATGAATCAAATCAGTGTGAGCAGAGTTGTTTTTCCCGTTAATAATTTATTTTGTACTTCCATTTCTGTGAAAGCCTTAAAGAATAAAGGCTCGTTCCACAGAGGACAGGACACAGCTTCAGCAGGAATGACACGGCTGCAGGTGAGCACAGTGGCTCCCTTGCCACATGGTCCATCCCCAACCAGCACCGGTATGGGAATGGACATGGAGTGCCTGGGTCAAGGAAGAGGAGGCAGCAAAGACAGGGTTCAGCTCTTTCTTCTCTAGTAATAAATCCTTCTAATTGTATTGAACTGAGAAACATAAACATTACTTACCTTAGATTCCCACAAAAATGGCTAAAGTAATCCTTTGTGGAGTTTTACAATTATTTCAAGTTATGCCCTTTTTCTGTCTGATTTCCTCTCTCTTTGTAGTTACAAATATGCATTATAAAGGGGGATAAAAAAGCCTTTTTAATGTCTACATACCTGAAGCAAGGCCTGCTAGAAAAGCTGCACCAAGACTAGACATGTCTGCATTTGCAGGTTTTTCTATTTTCTTATTAATCAAATCTGAAGTCATCTGCATAACAAAACTATTATTACTGACACCTCCATCAGCTCTATAGGGAGAAGGGAAGAATTAGTTAAAAAAATGCATTAAGTGCTTATTGCCAACATTTCAGAAAACAACTTCTGGTGTTTCACACCTGTGCCTAAATCTTTCTGTCACTCATACACAAATGCATTTCCACTTTATAGACAAATTTAGAGGCCAGAACAAGGTGCCAAAAAAAAAAAAATGTTTATAAACTGAGGGAGGAATGGTAGACAGACAGGGCCACAAGACACTATCAAAAGCTCTGAAAGCTCTATCTTTTAAAACTATACATCCTCTTGGCTGAAAAGTAAGGGTTTATAACAGAACCTTTAAATTGTTACTACCACAATATGACAACAGTCAAACCAATTATACTAAACAAACCCATTCAGGTGTTTTCACATCTGGAAAAGTACCTTTTTCCTTACTACCAAATTTTTTAGCTAAAATGCCTTCACAGTCGCTTCTTTTTAAGAGGAAGTTCAGAATGAGGCTTCCATCTATTTTCCTAATTGGAGACCAATTTAATGGAGAAAATTAGAACTTATCCATGCAGATCTTTAATCATCTGAGAATGCAAAGTAATCACTCGTGCAAACAAAAAATAACTATAACATAAAGCAATCTTAGAAATATCATAGATTGGGTCATTATGCTCTTGTACTCCAATACCAGCCAGGTATGGAGCTGTTGTTCTATCAAATGTGGTGCTGAAAAGGTATCTAATGTTTATCGCTGTAGAAAGTGTTGGCTAAAAAAACTTATTAGTTGCTTAGAAACCTTCAATTCAAGTATGCCAGGTAAAATCTTCTATACTATTAAAATATTAAGATTTCCAAATACTCAGTTTTACGTTTAGGTAAATTTTGCTGCTAGATACTTTGGGGATTCAACCTGTACATCTTCTAGCTCCAAGTTCCTACATGCCACTTGACCAGGGATGTGCTATTTCACAGTACAAGTAAAAAGCTGACATTCCAGGACTTCAGGGACCACCCGGATCATCCTTGTCTGTTACAACATAGGACATGTGGACTAAAGCTGAGGGTTTTCTCTGTGCTTTCCTTGGTGGTGTTGAGACAAGCAAAAAGAAGTAATAGGAATGTAGAGGACTAATAAAGACAATGACTTGTTAGGAACTTGTGCAAGCCAGAGATCAGGAATGAACAAGGAATACAGGAAAACAGCTAAAAAAAGGAATGAATGTATTTATGGGATAAAACCAACAACAAAAAAATCAAAAGTAACTGACAGATGCAGAAGATGTGCAGACATAAGGATGGCAGAGCAGTTTACAACCCTACTGAAAACCCCACTGAGGTGTCTCATTATCTTTTAATGTTTAATCCACAAGCTGAATTGCTACTGATGCTACTTAACTATTATAGTCACTATATATAAGAGCAATTTCAGATCAATGAGTAAAAAAGAACATGATCACACAAATAAAAGTTTACATTGCAGTGTAAGTGGAATCAGAGTTCTAATGCTCCTCAGGCTGTATTTCCACACTTCCCATTTTTCCATTTGCACTTTTAATGTGACTTCTCAAATTCTGGATGCAATTTTCTATGCAAAAAAGCTTCCTAAGTAATCAAAGTCCTGATACTTTCCATCTTTTCCTCTTCATTAAAACCTCAAGCCTGGCTGTTTCTTCACCTTTGCCTACTCTCTCCCAGTATGTGACAGAAAGCAGAAGCTTTTAGCTCCTCTCCCACTTTGTACTCTCACTTTACTTCCACTGTCTACATGCCTGCCAGTCTTTTCTTCCTGTGCAGAGGCACAGGAGGGATCGGAAGGCTCGCCTCTGCTCCTGGCTGCAGTGCCATGCTGACCCCTGGCTGCCCGAAGGAGGAATTTTGTTGGGAGAGCCTTCTGAGCCTCAGAGGGCTGGAGCCTCTGACAACTGGTGTGTTCAAAGAAAGTATCTACAGAAATGTGAAAGGTAGTCTTCCAGCAATGTTTAATTCAGCTAATCCTTTCTCGAACGTTGTGAAAGTGTATTCTATGGATCACAGTTACCTCACTAAATTTGATATGCTTCTTCAAAGATTAAAGCAAAACCAATGCCTTAACAATTGAATTGTAAAGCTATTCTCCCTATTTCCCTCACAAATAGAACCAGTCTTAATGTCTTCAGAAACTAGTCTGTGAAAGACCCAGCACAGAAAATGTCAGTACAAAAAAATGGTGACAAAGGGTCACCTTTGCCGTAGGCATTGCCATATGCACTCTTAGTGCTACCTGAAAGCATGGATTTGCCTTCTTTTTAATTATTGTTTCAATAATTGGAGCAATTAATTCCTCCCCTACTAACAATCACCAACGCCAGTAGCTGTGGATAGACTCTACTGCTGCTTAAGTTACATTAACATTTGACTTGGAAATCATCTCTTTCTCAACAGCAGAATTTTTATAGTAAGATAAAATGCATAATAAAGTTCACATCTATTTAAAAAACTCTCATATATCAAATTTAAAAGGCATCTACACGGAACTTACCGAATAGTTTGAAGGGGAATGTGCACCTTCTTCACAATAATATCATAAAGCAGTTTGTTTCTTTAAAAAAATATTTAATTGAATTAAGCATTATACATGTACCATAAAGTGTTTTCAGTATCTACATAGTCAAAAAATAAATATAAGGCAAAAGAGCCTCAGTTCTGTCAGAGCTGCTGCAATAGCTAGAAGTTTCTAGAATGCATAAATTAAAAATCCAAAACCACTGAAACTGATCTTTGGTCTTTATAATCATTAAAAAGGCACAAGTGAGGCTATTAGCACAGCTCATTCTACAGCAAGTCACTGCAGAAGGTTTTTTTTTTTTCCCCCACCAAAACTTGCTGATAGGTTTCTACAGACAAGATTCAATTGCTGATGTAGAAGTGGCTTAAAGTTAGGAACATAGGCCAACGGAGTGTTATTTGGAGTTTATCCAGCTATTCTTTAAGGGGAACATCTGAAAGTTTTAAGTTTGACTTTTTCTGAAACCATTTCATTCAAGGGGAGAAAATCTAAACACAAAGGATCTCCAATTTTTTCTATTTATTTGTATGCAGTGTTTGAATGAGATTATATTCCTAACGTCCCTCAACACCCTTTTCAAGAGGCCCGTGTGTCAGTTCAGGAATTACTGCACCTCATGTTCATGCTTACGGTGGAGAAGTAAAATGCATTAAAAACCAGTTGCAGCAATTCAGAATGCTGCCTTCCTCCAGACATCCTTTTTGGGCTCTTTGCAGGACATTTTTATGCCCAAAGCAAAGTTGGTGATTACATGGAAGGAATCACATCAGTGCTCCCTAACTGGCCATAGTGCAGTGTGAGCCAGGCTCAAACCTCACTCAGCTCCAGCCTGAGGCATGTTTGGGGAGGTTGGCAAGGCACAGCCAACCTGTTCCACACTGAGCTACTGATGTGGTACCAGCACTGACCAGCAGTGATATCTTTAGCCTTCACAGATCTGGAAGCTGCTGTCCATTCACAGCTTTAAAGGTGTTTAAGAGGCCTCTTACTTTGTTTTATAAAAAGCCAAAATTCCAAACTTTAAACAAAAGCTAATATAAAGCTTCCAGCTTCAGGGGTACTTCAAACACAGCTGGAGAGGACTAGAGATTCTGACAAAACACTGTCAGGAGAGCAAGGACAAACTTTAAACAGAAAACACCTTTAGAACATGCAGAAAACAATATAATTTAAGAATCTCTCTATGGTTACCTAAAGACAAAAACTCTGAACTAATGAGTGTAACACTTTGTAAAGTGTTTAAAAAAAAGAAGGCAGCTAAAACTCCTTTTCTGTGTAATAGTAGTGTATTTTACAAACTGTGAAAGTCCATGTAACCATTTAACAGTGCTGATCTAAATATAGAAATATAAGAAAATATAAGCCAGATAATTAAGCAAATAGTACCTGAAAGCTACAGATTCCAATATAGCTCGAACAAGATGGTTTCTGTTAGTGGAGGGTTTCAGCCCCATGAAAGAGGCACATAAATATGGATCATCCACAGAAACCTGCACAAAAGATGCCACCATGAGTTCAGTGAATTGTATTTGTAGACTTTTGAGAAAGGAGTCAAAGAGTAGGAAAAAAAAAAAACTTACGACAATTACAGGCAGCATAGTGAAAGAAGAAAATTGAAAACAATATGTAAGAGATATATAGTGTCATTTTACCTAACTCAGTGAACAGTTTAAATAGCTTCTTTCAATAGCAAAAGGTTTAAGTTACTTCTTCCAAATCAAATATACTAAAAAAGACTAATCCATATGATTTCTTTTAAAAATACATTCAAAGTGTCTAGGACAAGGCACACTGATCTTGCTGATATTGCTGTTCTCTAACAAGATTTCACACCCCCCCGCTCCTGAACTACTGAAAGAAAGATGAATTGACTTTTAAAAGTAGTACTGAAAAGGAGAGTAATACTTTATATTGGTGTATACTACAGCCTGTAATCAGTGACACTGAAGGTAGCTGGTTACCTGGAGAAAAAATTCTTCTTTGCTTTGTTCTGTTAGTGTACAGCACTTACACAAAGGTAAGGTTAAAGATATTAAGTTTCTTCAGAAAAAAAACATTACTCCTGGGAATGATAAACTGAGTATGGTAGACAAATGAAGATTTAAAAAACCTCAATGAACTTTTAGAAACACAGAGAGATGAGCTGGAATCAAACAATTACAAAGACTTCTGAGAGACAAGTCTATTATACTGAGTTTGATCATTCCCAGGAGAAATATTTATATATTATCTTCACTTTTCATAACACCAGGACTTGCAGCCTTGCTCATACTTAAGCACTTTTAAATATTCTGATGAACTGCAATCCACATCTTGAAGAAAGGCAGAATAAAATGAATTATTTTAGAACAGAACTTAGAAGTATTGTCTCCATGAAGGCTCTGCACTTCATAGCAGAAAAGCTGTGGCATCAGTTCCTGTCTCTGCAAGCACTGCCTGTGTTACTAGGGGCAGATAATTTACTTCATCTGTCCTTCACACATTTTCCTATTTGGTAGGGTTTTTCTCAAGGAAGGTATGGTGTTTAATCATTCTGATACAACAATGGTCTTCATATATTGTGGTTAGCAACAGACAAGAACCTCAGTGGTACAGAATAAATACTGTGATAAGATGTAAATTATTACATTTTAAAATGCAAATATTAAAATTTAAATTGGGTTATAAAAATATATTCTTGAATATATTAATAGTAATAATTTTACCTGAAAACCTGGAACAAAACAAACGCCTTGAGAATCAGGAATACTCTGTGCCATTTTTGCTGTTTCATCTACATTGGTGAAAAGATCTGTAAAGATGCATAAGTTGTATGCTTTTATTATTTACTTCCATTTCTTCCTTTTGTCTTACTAAGAGACAAAATCTAGAGTCAGACTACTCCTTTTGCAATATTTTCAAATTACATGTTCCAAGGGAAACAATCATCCTCTATTTCATGTCCATCAGTCACATGAAAACCCAAACTATTCAGATGAAGGCTAAACTGAGAAGGATCCTCTCCTATTTGTTGTGCTGTAGCTTTTTAATCTTCACATCCTCTAAAAGGTCATTAGCTTTCCAAATAGACATAAATGGGAATTAAGAATTATAAAAATGGCATCCTAAGAGTGCTAAAGCCATAGTTTCACAAAACATAACACATTTTTACCCCTCCAAAGATGTTGTTGTTGTCAGCCCAACTACCAAATGACTGCAGAGAAAGTCCTTAATACCCATATTCTATCAGCACCCTTGGTATCTTTACAAGTAACTGACACACAAATAAAGTAATCGCCTCTTAGCACAATATTGCCTCTTGGACAGACACTACTTTTATTCTCTGTCCAGCCAGATGTTTCCTTTCATAACTCTACAGACATTCCTCTTTTGCTTATTCTTCACCCACATGTAACTCTTGTAGTAACACCCATCTTCCATAGTTTTAACTAATAATGTCCTTATGTGGCCACATAACATGTTTTTACAGAAGACTACAGGTCTCTTATACATGAGAGCTGTTGCTTTTCTTGTCTAAAAAAGCAAATTCTCCTATTAAAGATAAATTAGGCTAATCTAGCTCAACTTACCTTTGAAAAACCCACCTTTGTAACTTATCAGGAGTTTCAATTTACCTTTGTAACCTTCATGAATTTGTTTGAAAACTTTGGATTCTATCATGCTCAGACGAATAAACCTAAATCCTATCTTTTTCTTCTTGTTGTCTTTGCTAATACTGAATTATATGTATAGTACCTCTACGCCAGGACAGAAAATAAAAAATGAAGAACGACTGATTTCATGTTGAAATTCTAAATACTACTTCTTCAAAATTCTTAGAAGTTATATGATCCCACTAAAAGAAGTCCATTAAACTAAGTTTGCCTTGCTGCAGAAATTACTACTTCCAAACCTTTACCACTATTATGTCTAATCTTCATCCATGTTGAGCCTCACCATCCTTATTGAGGCCATTACCTTACTTTGTGTTTTGGTCCAATTCCTTCTGGAGAGCAAAAGTTTTACCATTCTCTAAAGCTGATAAAAGTTTCTGAATTCTGTTTCTCTGCAATAGTATTTTCAGAAAATAAAGGCCTTCCTTGTTACAGAGTTTAAAGCAGCTTGCCTTTTTTCAATCTTCCCCTAAAACGTCCCCCCCTTTCTTTTCTGTGGTAGCAACTGTAGGTCATGACCATTTAGTACAATGACTAGCTACAAAACCTTTATACTTCTGCATATACCATTAATATCCATTTTTAAGTACAGGTAAGTTCCACACAGATAACTATCCATTTTAATTATGGAATCTGAAGTAGCAAGCTTATATATGTACGACTGACTTTTGAGTCTACAGCACTGAAGTGTGTATTGAATGGAGTAATTTCCTCCAAAGCCTAGTGGCTTTTACTCTCTAGGCTTCGTCAAGTGTTGGATGCTGAAGAGTGAGGACCAATCTGAGTCATACTTAACCCTTAAGTGCACATACCAGAGCACAAATAGGCACGTACACACCTAAAGCTGACAACTTCAAGAAATGTGGATTTTTATGGTGACCTACACTTCAGGAAACCCTTTCCCAGACAATCCAAAGTTTGGGACACTAATTCCTTTTTTTGCATCCGAGTAAAAATGTACTAAATTTCTAAGTAAGCAAAGTAAATTTCTAAGTTCTACTTAGAACACTGAGAATGGCTGTCCTATGAACAATCAGTGGGTTTGAACATCAGCTACTGCAGAGGTAGCATTATCTTAGTCTTTCATTAAAGTGGAATGCAAAACCTTTCATTACACAATAATAACAACAGCCAAAAGGCACATTACTTCCATGTGAAGCAACATACACAACACTGTTACTTGGAAAGTTCTTCACGTTATTTTCATATAAATGAAACCTGTTAAGAATTCTGAGATGTAGCTCGAGACCTCTGGAAAGCATTACAGCAAGTGCTTGTGGAATCAGGAGGTTTGCCACGCTCAAGAGAAAACAAGTGAGAAGTAAAATGTTTCAGGCAAATAAAAGCCTAGCTAGGCAGGAGGGTCTGAGGCAGAGACTGAAGAGGAGATGATTGTGCAAACCAAACAGACTACTCAGCAGAGCAGACTGTGCATTTCTGCTGCCCAAAGCACATGGACTAGTTTCTTCAATTATGACTATAAAATCAAATCCAGTAACATAACTGTGAACCTATAAAACAGCTTCTTAAGCAGTTAGATATTTTACCCTCTATAAAATTAAAGAGCCTACCTATATCCTGAGCCCATTTTATGGCAGTGCCGATGTCTGACATAGAGCCTTCAGTTAAGTAAACAACTTCTTTCCCAATCTTCCAACCAATCAGTGGATAAAGACCTTTATTATTTTCCATGAAACAAAACACTTAGTTAAATTAAATGTTTCCAGAAAAACATATACAAGCATTCCACACAATAAACTCAACTAAAAATAAATACATTTTTTCAATTCCTTTGTAGAACTCAAGCTAAAAAAAAGTCACTGATAGAGGTTAAAAGTATTGTGTAAAAATTTAGTGATAGGATCACAAGAGATGAGGTTGTTAGACCAAAGTTAACCTAAAAAATTGCCATCAAATTACAAAAGAGCCCCCTTTAAACTGAAGATCTATCTGCACTTTTATTTTTTATATAAGAGATCATGCATACCTAAAAATTTATCCATGTTTTCCTATTTAAGTCTATTCAATTTTCCCCAAGGGTTTCTAAGAAGTCAGAGTTTTTTCCCAAAAACACCAAACATGAAGGCTGAGCTTTCAGATGGGAAACAAACACTGAAACAGACATATACACACAAAAAAAGCAACACAAACTTAGAGCACAGATCTCATTCACAGAAGAGGATGAAAGTAATGTACTTTTTAATTCATTTTTTATTATGCAATGCTTCCTCACATAGAAAGGAACAAAGAAAATAAGTTTCACTTGCACTACAGCTAGACAAATGGCTTTTCAGGTCACTAGATAAGAACCCAAGCATTCAGTGGCCACTGTAACAACAACTTCACCCAACCAAGCACAGTAACTGGTGAAGAAAGCACCCAGACTTTATGGGACCCTGCTCAGGACTTGGAGATCATGGGTAATGCAAAAAAGGTAAACAAGTCCCAGAAAAGCATCAAAAGGATCTAGGGGTTCTCTCTGCTTTCTCAAAGTGACTTTGCTGATATATATGTTCCTCACAGAATCATCTCCAGTTTGTTTGCCTGTGTCCAAAGGAGTTGCATGGTGGTACTGGTGCAATTGCAGAAACTTTGTTAGTGCTGGAGGCACTCTGGTGCTTACAATATAAAACAATCTGCTGCACTGATTTAGATTAAAGCTTGTATTTGTCTCTCAAAAGGGGAATGTAATATATATAACTCCAGGTCATCAGTGCAGGTATCCCTTAAAATCTTTATTTTCTACCAAAAGTAAAGTCACAAAGAAAAAAGACCAAAAAATTAATTGAGTCAGAAGTCCTAAAGAAGAGCAGCTAATTAGGGACAGGGACCTCCATCCCTCAGGTGGCCTTCCTAAAGATGCTCACAGAAGAGTCTCCAGTAGTATAATATAATCCTACCTCTAGGGAATGGATCCACATGACACTTGGCATGACCAGATTTACTAAGAACCATCAGACTACCAGAGATAGCTTTTAAATCTATACAACATGATTCCATCATTGAATTGTGAGATGTGCTGACCTTGAAGGAACTACTTTATTTCTTTTTTTCAAACTGTCATATACAGGAGCTAAATGTAGTCCAGAAACTAGAACAGCAGCTAATGAAGAGCTTGCACAAGGACGCTGTAGGGATTCATCTTGCAGTCTTAAATACATATATCAGCTTTAAATATTAAACACATCACATTTCATGTCCAGGGCACTGAGAAAGCCAGGTACTTAACTTGGGCCACTAACTGTACCCCACAACAGCCAAAGAACACAGGAAAAACAATTTAAACATAAGTAACAGCCTAAAACAGTAAAAGTTTCACAGCACTGCCTTAGAAGATTTTAACTTATCAGACCAAAATAGCTAAGTGGAAAAACCTTACAGCATGTTTTTTGCTATTACATTTAAATAGAATACATATGTATGATTTCCTAAGTAAAAATATCATCATTGTGACATGATTAATTAGCATAAAAAGCATTTGCATTCACAGGGAATTCCATGTCTATCCTATTCAGTTCTAACACATCTCATGTATTTGCCAAGGTTCTTCCAAGACTTGAGCTGGTAAAATTCTCCTTAGCAAACTGCTGTCCTCCTTCCCAGCCCCAACCCATTTTAAGTTGTAGACTTCCTGAAATTAGTAACTTTTAAAAAATATGACAAAGAGAGACTGTAGGCAGATTTACTTAGTATCATCCTTAGTGTTGCTTTCTTGGCAAATAGCTGTCTCTGAAAAATTAACGAACTTGACAGACCACAAATGTTCAGAACGATGAAATTTTAAACACAAAAACACATTGGGGAGCCAGTTTCTAGTATTTTAAAAGAAAACTAATTCCACTAAGAAAATAATGCTAATCCTGCATTGTCTCACTGCAGGTGCTTCAATGCACCAGGGCTCAAGGACAGGAACTTGCAGCAATCCACTGGAAAGTTTTGATGTGAGAAGCCAGAGGACCAATCCCTTTTTTCTCCATTCCTATACTGTATAATACTGCTATCAAGAAGAGGTGAAGGAAAAAACCAAAATAGGAGGGATGTAGGTAGCAGACATAATTACTGGTGATGCTATGTAAGTTCTCTTCCTGAGAAGCATACTTCAGGATAACCAAGATTTACATTTCTAATTAAAAATTTCCAGTCTTCTGTTCTGAAAGAACTCCCAAGCTGTTTTTCTATACCTATAGACAGAAGGAAAAGCATAGCTCTGTTTTATCCCTTTGTGTACCCTCATCATTAACAGCTATCAAGGAACAGCTGAAAGAACGAAATACTCTAAAACCAAAATTTCACTATCTTACTTCTCCGTGACGCAAAGAGATGTTCTCCAGTATTCACATTCCAGAAACCACCTGTTCCCATTGTCAGTTTAACATCTCCTGGGTGAAAGCAGCATTCTCCAAACATAGCTGACTGCTGATCAGCTACCTGTCAAACCAACCAAAATAATATGACAAGTTAGCTATCCACTATGAGCCTGCAATGCTGTTGGGTTTGAAAATATAATTGTAAATGGTTCAGAGTTCTGAGTACAAGTAACCACTCAGGAAGGAAGTCAGCATTCAGAGAGGACTCATATACAATTTTTTTAGTATTTGCAGGCCATTCCAACAGCCAGACTTATCACTAGCATCAAATTACACCAGGTTTGGACACAATGTGAATGTCCGTAGTATTGCTTGCAACACTGAAAAATGTTATGGAAACAAAATAAGTATTTTCTGGTTTAATATTTAACAATGATAAATAGGGCATTTGCAATCCCAGGGAGCAGAACAGTAGCTTGGCCTGAATTTCTCTTTTTCCAAACAGAAAGTTGAAGTTTTGAGGTCTTGCCTTTCTTTTTCCTTGATACCCCTCCTATACCAAATTATTCCATGCTTCATTTTCCAACAATGATGATGGTTATTAAAGTTATGTACTTATGGTTTTGCCTTGGTGAAACAGTAAAATCTATTTACAGACAGATTTAGTCTACAGTTCTTTAAAAAGAGAGAAATTAATGTTAGCTAGGTGACAGTTTTTTCATTTAGCTCTATTCAAGCAGATTTTGCTACAAGTCATCACTTTAGGTTTTCTTATCAAATTCTCACTACTGAGGAAAGAACATGTTATTTGCCACTTATTTTTAGGGGAAAAAACCGAGATAAAAGGTACTACAAGTGGATCTATTAACAAAAACTCTTACATTTGTTCAGTCTTACTGAAGTCAAGCCAGAATGGACTCTGTTGCATAACTTTATAAAAAACAACTGATTTTAAACCAGAGACACATATTATCAGAGCTTAGTCCTACATTCAGTACTTAATCATTTGGTCACCTAACCTTAATGAACATTATTCTCTAGAAATCCCTTCCTGTTCCTCTCTCCTCCCTTCCCCCTAAGGTTGTAAACTGGGTTTTTGGAGAAAAATTCAACAACCAATTCTACTGTGGTTAAGTAATAGAGAATGAATAGAGAACATTTATGAAACAAGCAAGTACTAAATCAAAACCAGATAAATAGAGTACAGGTGTAAATATACAGATTTAAGAAAATATTTTCACTCACCATTGCCATTATTGGAATAGGTACCCCAAATATTTCAGAGTCAGCTGATCCAAAGTTGAAGCTTAAAACAAATGTTATGGAGAAATATCATAACACTAAACTACCTTTTTGTTAAAATGAAACCTAGGTACATTCAGCCTGGGTCTGCATCACATATGTAAGGTAATGCTACTGATTTATTTTAAAGAAAACATTAAAACTATCACTTTAAGACACACTGGCAGTAAAAAAGTTTTCAACTTCATATCCTTTTACCTAAGCTATAACTGCATATAAAAATACTTTTTAATGTACCTTCATATTATTTGGCCCATGTAGAGTGTGTAGTATTTTTCTAAAGGCAATTAATTTAACAGTAATATTCTTTTGATTATACCTTCATAGTTACCTTGTATCTTTTACTGCTGGGTAAATAGACATTGGAATAGAAAGTAGATTACACAAAGTGGGGTTCCAACATTTCTGAAATGAAATGGAAAAAGCAAAAATGTCAGCAACCCTCTGAGAAGCACAATAAATAGCAACAACATTTTTTCACAACAGCACATACCGTAAAGGGTTCAAAAATGCCTGTAGAACTGGCATTTGAGTAATCTGTAGCATACACAGAACCTATCATGAAAAAAAATAAAACAAAGTAATATTTTTATATATCCAAAGAGTTTTCTTTAAACATCTCATTGGCTCCCATGAAATGTAAATCAAGTGTGTATGAGCAAAATCACAATGATACAATGAGCACAGAGATTTTACCTGCTGCTCACTATAATGTGCGCAAATTAATTAACTTATTTCCCCTCATGAACCTCTCTAGAAGAGCCAATACTACCACACCAACTGCATCACTCTCAATCATAATCTGACTCCTCAGGCATTAGCCTTCAGGACAGGAACCCATAATTCTTCCACATTTGTAAAAATTTCTTGTTCTTTTCCTTTCACAAGAACTTTTCTACAATCAACACCAATTAGTTCTGTTAGTCATCTTTAAACCTTACACTCTTAAAAGGTTGATTACACTGAATAAATATTTCCCCTCCAGGCAGGCCCAACGAAGAGTTGATTCAGAAGTTTTTTTTTTTAACAGTAAATACATTATAATATTTATCCAATATACCAAAGCACAAATTGCAAAAAATGTATTTGAATTATAGGGTATATAAATGACAAGTCATGAACATTATTTCTTACATCCCAGTGTGTTTTATTGATATTTAAGAGGAACTGTAATGTTCACCTTTAGTCAATCTATACAGTAACCATGTGTCAACTGTTCCAAAGCAGCAGTTGTTTTTTTTGGCAGCTTCCTCAGCCTGGGAAAAAAGTATACATGAAAAAAAAAAAAGTATTTACAACTGGGTACAATGAAGACAAACATGTTTCCTGGTTCCTTTTATCATTTACTTCATGGTTAATGAGAATATCCTCAGAAAATAAGTCTCTGATTCTAAATTTTGCTTCTAAAAAGGCTGAGTTGGCTATTTAACTAATATTACCCTATAAGTTCATGCTCCTAACAGAGAATAAGAACACCTTCTTACAGCTGCTGCTAAGGAAAGAAAAGCAATTAATCTTCTACTGTAGGGGCATCACAGCCTTATAAAGGGAAACTTACAGTCACAATTACAACAGGGGTGGAAGAGTGGTGAATAAAGAAAACAAGGTCCTCATGGTGAGGATTAGAGCAATGAATATAGCAACAAATAGCTCAGGGCTCATTAGTCCATTAGATTAATCCAGCATAACTTATTCTATGTGCAGTTTCCAATTCACACTACAACAGAATGCAAAACAAATTGTCCAGTATTATATTATTTGTGAAACTGCAAAACACTGGATTAATGCAGGGTGGAAAGATAAGAGTGTCCACTGAAAATAAAGTTGTCATGCAAAACTAGAGTGCGAACAGCTTTAAAACAAATTACAATTACTAATTGCACTAATTATATAAATATATCAAGTGAAGTAAGATGATTTTTTTATGTTGCATATGTATGAAGAAAGCTTTTTACAACTACACATTTCCAGAATCAGAGGAAAAAGTTGTATGAATGTAACTCACTATTTAGGTAGACAGGCTTTGAATATTAACACAGATAAAATTCTTTCTGGTTCTTCTGAGAAGAACCAGCAAGACAAAACTGAAGCAATTACAGACAATATTCATAGAACGCCCTGGATTGGAAGGGACCTTAAAGAGTTCCAACTCCCCTGCCATGAACACGGACAATTTCCACTAAACCAGGTCACTCAAAGTCCCATCCAGCTTGGCCCTGAACACCTCCAAGTTACAAGCCATTATTCTGACTTAAGAAAGTTATTGTTTTTCCCTTCCCAGCTTACCTCATGTATGTTTTTAAAAACCCATGACAACTTCATAGAAGTTTGTTGTGTTGAAAAAGTAAGAAAACTGGGTGCCAAGTATCGATCATTCCCAGTCAAGAAATGAAGCACTGTAAAAATAACATGGATTACCTGTTTCAAAAGAAAACAGTTACTTAACTTTTAATCTTGCCCTTTGAAGGTTTCTGACCAATTATCTTTAAAGGATGACAGCACAGATGAAAGCTGTTGACATGAGATTAGATTCAGAAAGATAAAACTCTTTTAGAGAATCCTTCCGTAGGATTATGCAAAGATCTTTACATCAACAGCCATCCTTCCTGCAACACATGCCACAGCAAAGAGCAGCTGCTCTAAGCAAGTCTGATTCACCACGTTCTGCTGGAACACTGACAGACACTGCTCTGCATTATGAAGACTGGTCACCTATATCAGCACAGTGCATGATATAGCTGACAGCATTACATACTGTACTCCAGTGAAAGTTCTCCTACAGTTGACAGGCTCAATTATAATTTAATAGATTTACCAAAATTTAATCATTAATTAAGTTTTCACAAAAGAAGTAAGTGGCAAATCTAAAAATTTAATTACTTCTTGTGACTGTGCTGGTTAGTTTCCACTTAGAGGGAAAATAACTTCTGTTTTTCTACTCGAACCAAATCTTTCTCTTCTAAAGGTAAGAAGCACAAGCCATGAGTAGCATAAAATATACCTCCTATAGATAATCTGAGCAAAGAGTACATGAAAAAAACAAGTCAAGAAACAAAAAGCCCAAAACACCTCCAACCAAGACCTACCTATATTCAAAATCTATGCTGTAGCAGTGGTAACATGCAACCTTTTAATATAACTGACTAAAAAGTAACAAAATGAGCATTAGACCTCCGGATATCTTTTCCCATAATAACTACTTTAGGCTATCAGTACTGCACTTTTTTCTTGGACTATCTCCCATACTAACATTGCTTAGTTAAATGCTTTTAAGCCATAGCACATCACATTACCATGTAAATGGGACACTTGCAGTATTCCATATATTGCCCTTTCTTGTCATAAAAATGAAACAGCTCTAATATGTCCAAGCAGTATCTAGATTAGCACAGTTTTACCTTCAGCAGAAGGGACTTATTCCAGGAATTCACAAGTTCAGCACTTCTTAAATCTTGCCAACTTATGAAATTATGAAAAGGTTTTCCTGTCCTCCTGAAAAACAGTATTTGAACATTTCCCCTTTAAAGCTACAGAACATAGCCTACCCAAAAAATTCAACATCATTCACTATTTCCAATCAGGACAATAAACACTAGGTCAATACCTAAAATAAGTGCATATCCTCCTGGTGGATTTGAGGAATTACTAAATAAACACACAGACATTTGGAGCGTGAGACTTCTCACCAGAATTAAAAAACACATATGCATTCATCTCTTCCAGTGTACTAAGAACAAAAAGGCCATACACTCACAAACAGTTCTGAACTGCTGTAAGGTGTGGCTGTGCAAACACAAGAGAACATGAGTGACCTGACATTTTTTACTTTCGAGTTAATTTCCACAGTCTGCTTCCATCCAATCTATGAATACAAATAAATACAAATTAAACAATGCACAATATACATACTTGTGCCATGTAATGAAAGTTCCTCTCTGTGTGGAGATGCCAAGACCAGCAATTTGCCTCATGTGAAGCCCTGCAGCTAAAAACCAAAAATAAATGACACACACAAAAAAGCATTTATTTGAAGAAATGAACAAAAATACATCTTCTTCAATATAACTATAAAACCTATGGAATACTTAGGAAATTAATCATTTAATTAATAGTTTACAAGAAAATCTCTGCAAACTGTCCAACTAAGTGTATAGAGCAGTGAAATGTTACAGAACTCTGAGTCAGATAACTGATTCCAAAGCAGATAACAAACCTCTGTATTTTCCAAAAGAGGTTGTGGCACACTGACCCTTTCCACCTCCTGAAAGGCCTGTTGATACTTTACATGAACAATCCCAGAGACAGGCAAGCAGATTATATATGCATACATAATCCATTAAAATGTGCATTTCACATGGATGAATGTGAATGAAAGCACCAACAGAAGTACCTTTACAGACTTAGAGAAAGAATTTCTATAAAGAAACAAAACTACATTGATCCTGCAGGCAGTAAGTAGATTATTGTGAATATGTCATATTTTTGAATATCACTTTGATAATGACATGTCTCCCCTTAAATATTTCTTAGGCAATGTTTCAAAATTTCTAAGAACAAATTTGTTTAAACCATGTTCCACTGAATGCAACAAAGTATACTTCAAAATCAGAAACACAAAATGTACATTTGGGTACACATGAATTTTGCTGTTAAACCTTACCTTCAAATAACTGTTACAGAACGTTTTTTCTAATATAACTGTAAATAATTAAATATGCCCACAGCTATTTTCAAAGCAACTCTGATCAGCTTGCTAAGTATCTCCATGCATACCCCCAGAAGGAAAATTACATGAAGAAAATATACAGGAAAAAATTCCACTTAAATGACAGACTACCTATCCTGTCCTAAATGCTGTTACTCTGAAGGGCTCTCAATCCAGCTACTTGAACAAATCACAGGTTAAGTATGTCTTGCTCATACCTGTTCTCACTTTCATGTGCAAAGTTACTCATTTGTGTGAGCATGTCCTGCAGACTGCACCCAGCACCCTCTCAGTGACAATGACAGAAGGGTTTCACAGAGAAAGGGCACATCCTGTGCTGCTCAACTCTGCGTTGGTTGACCTTACACTGGTCCTTGCATTCCTGCCAGCAGTGCTATCAATGCCTCAATCAGCTGAAAATTAAACCAGTGCTTTCACAAGGCAACCTGCTCCAACTGCCTGCACAAGTGTTGTTGGTAGCGGGAGTGTACAGGGGGAGGACCTGGGAGTGGGTGGCTTGAGAACAGCAGGATTTTTTTCAGGCAAAACCACACAAATACTTCCATAGCTCACTAAGGATTAGTGGTATGTGTTACTCCTTCCCATCTCCACAACCTGCATGATCCTACTTTCCCTGTGTCAGCTATCATGCTCTCCAGATGCCTACATAAGTGGGGCTAACTTCCACTATGAACAAAAACAAACCAAAAGACAAACATGGATATTTTTCAGTTGAACTGTCTTCTGGGTGGAGTGCCACAGTAAGAGAGAGAGGTGGGACCGTGCAGCCAGAATTTCCACCTTTAGGTAGTACTGAACTACCTCAGCTCATCCACATGTGCATGGAATCACAAGCTTAGCTCCATAAGCCCTGCAAACCAAGGAGTCACCATGCCTTCCTTCTGCTCCAGACAGTCATTCCTGATCCTGGTACCACACCCTCTGTTGCATCAGCACAAACCTTGGTAAAGCTCTGCTGGCATAAACAACAGGACAGGGATTTGACTCAGGAAGCTGCTCTGGACTTGAAACAACTCTGTAAAAAGGAGGGTGGTACTGCTTCTTTTGATAGCACTATGGGGTTATGTTTACTTACACAACCACTTAAAAATGACTTGCCAACAATGTGTGCAGCTTGGCCACAAGAAAAGCTTCCCCTTTTTCAACTAGCCAAAAAATTTTGCTTCCTGATTTGCCCCACAGAATGGAAATGAAGAAAAACAGTAAAGTCTTTGGGAGTTGAGGTGGCATTGCTATTCTTGTGACCAAACAGTTGTGGCTGCTGATAAAACAAATCGAGAGCCCAAAATTATCTGCTTCAGCTTACACCTGGTGATGCTTACTTTCCCTGTTACTCAGGCAGCCTTTCAAAGGGAGGATGAGCAGCTTTGCCAAGAGCCATGTTTGAAGACAGAGCAACACTTGGAGACCAAACTGCAAGAGCAGCTGAACAGAAGGAACTTAAAGAACTGAATCAAAGAGTGATGTACACACACAGGACAAGGAGGCTGGGGCACTGTGGGACAGTGATCTGGGGTCCAGTTGACAGGTTCACAGCATCAAGGTGGCACAGAAGGTGATCCATGCTGGACTGCAGAACACTGGAGTTGGCTTAACGTGAAAGCTATGAGAGTTGTAGTGAGTAAGACCCAGGTTAAAGCAGCATCCAGAAAAGGGGGAGAAAAAAAATCAGTTGTTTGGCAGAAAAGGGAGTTGTATGTATTCAGTGTGTGGAGTACGAGGAATTTTTATGTTAAAGTACAAATAGAAAAGAACAGTAATACAGGAATAGGACAGTAAGAACCGTTTGTAGTTTGAATGGGAAAAGCAGGAATATCAGGTTGCAATTGAGCAAGGACAACTGCAGCATTCTGTGTTCATTCTCTCACACACTTGCATTCGCACATACAAAGTGGCAGGAGAACAATGGGGCATTGGAAGGGGAACAAGCCTCCTCTCTGTTCCTACACAGAGGCATCTGGAGGAACACAGACACTGGGGAAGGATGCATATACAAAAAGCTGGAGCAACAAGGTGCTGGCACTGATGCGTAAATCAAGTATTCACACAGCTTCTGGTTCTACTTCAATGGTAATCTAGCCCCAGTGAAAAGAAAAGGTTAACTGAAGTGCCCTATTTTACATAATGATTGAATAGGCCTTAAAGCATGTTGTAGACCTGTGCTCAGTGACAAATTTTCAGCACTAGTTAAAAATAGTTTTATTATGCAAGTAACTAACCTTACTGATTTTGATAAATAATTAATTTATCAAACTTTAAGCCCTTACCTTGTACAGCCTCTTTTATTACATTAATAAATTGACTCCATAGCACTTCAGGATCTAATTCAACCCATCCAGGATGAGGATAAAGTGATTCCACCTGTTTAGGAAACACAAACAGCATTATTTTGATCCCTAGTTCACAGAAACCAGCATTCGTGTGCAAATACATTTGGTTTGGGGTTGGTGTTTTTCTTAGTTTCATGCTTACTTCAGTGAATCTCCTCAAAGAGAAAAAACAACAGTGTAACTTTTAAAACACGGTTGAACATGGGTGTGTGATCTCTAGAAGACCTCCCCTGTAGAGGGGGAATAAAGAAGCTCAAACTCCTTGAAATAAATAAGACCAAACCCTTTGGAATAAAGAAGCCTATAAAACCCCTTTCAGAGCTGCTAACGGCAAAGCGAACATCTCAGAAAGCCTCTTTTTCTCCACTGCTGAACTCAAATGTCAATGCCGCTAAGCTTCTCGCTGGCACGACAGCAGATGGGCTTCCAGCGACAAGGGAGGGTCAGCTCCACTGAAAGCAGTCCCTTCCACCTCCGAAATTCATCCGATTTCTTACACTTCTCATTGCAAGGTTTTCTTTGCAATAGGCAAAGGTAAAAAAAGTTAATTCTGGACACTGTCATGATCCTAAAATCACGAGCCGTACAAACCAAGAGCAGCATGAAATTCATGTTCCAAAGTTAGCACTTTTTCACACAGCACATTACATGATGGGGACGCGTATAAACGCAGGTTTTACGCAAGTCCCAGCTATGTCCTACTGACAAGAGTCGTTTTGTTCCGAGAGGGATTAGCCCAAAAGCGACCGAAGCCAAGGTAACAGGGAAAGGCGGGCGGGAGCGAATGCCGAGGTACTGGGGCCAGTGCTACGGCGGTACCCGCAGGGGACGGAGGCTGTGGGTTTCCTTTCACTCTGCCTGCCCAGGGTCCCTCGGGTGGGGAAACCGTGCCCGTCCGCCTCGGTTCGGGGGATGCCCGCGCACCGGGACCAGGCAAGCCGGGTGAGCACCCTCGAACGCCTCCCATGCGGAGCCTCGACGGGCAACCCGCAGCCTTCCGGGAGCCCGCAGGTCGGAACCGCTCCGGGCAGGGCGAACACGTCCAGCCCCGCGCGGCTCCCGAGGCAGGTGCTGCCCCAAGCTTCTCCCGCCGCTCGGCCCGGCTCCGTGGTGAGGGCGCGCCCCGCAGCCCGCCCGTCCGCACTCACCTTCCTGCAGCTGAAGCCCCTGACGGCGGCCGCCCGGTCATAGACGTGGCACTTCACCACCGTGCTGCCCACGTCTACCCCCAGCACGTACTGCGCCGGGGCGGCCCCGCTCTCGGGTTGCCCGCACGGCATCGCCCGGCGAGGCCCGGCGCAGATCGCGGAGTGAGGGCGGCCGAGCGGCCGCGCCCGCCACAACCCGCCGGGGGCGGGCG